>CAAKHD010003663.1:19063-31909 GCA_901007705.1 Fistularia tabacaria
GGGGCCGCGGCGGCTGGTGGCGCGGGGCGGAGAGGTACGCTGACGCGGGGGGGTGTGTGTGTGTGTGTGTGTGTGTGTGTGTGTGTGTGTGTGTGTGTGTGTGTGTGTGTGTGTGTGTGTGTGTGTGAGAACGGGAGAAAGGACTCCTGTGTAAAGTGCTTTGAAACCGGAGATGATGAAAGCGCGATACAACTGTTGACCCCTCGGCCTTTCCTTTTAGGTGTTTGTGTGTGTGTGTTTGTGTGTGTGTGTTTGTGTGTGTGTTTGAAAGGCGTCGGGCTCATGAACTGGCCTACAGCTGCACATCCACACAACCATTCACCCTCTCATTCAGACCATTTACCCTGCATTCAGTTTTGGACTGCTCGTTATACTGAAGAAGCAGAGGCATCATAAATAGGCCGTTTAGGAGCAGGTCTGAAGGCGGCTCCATGCTGCTGTTGTTGTTGTTGTTGTTGGTGTTGCTAGGCGACGGGAAACGGCACGTTCACGGGGGTTAAAACGACGGGACGTCGGATTGAGAGCAAGGATGTGGCGGGGAGTTTCTTCATGAAAGCGGAGAGACGGCTTCCCCATCAGCTCCCGCATCGCTCGCCAAATAAGCCGGCTCATTTGAGCCGAAACTCACACGGGCGTTCGGGGCCGTGTTTCCTCTGAAGCAATTAATATTTCACAAAGATCAGACGGGCGGCGTGGGGTGGGAGGGGCGACGCTCTACGGGGCCAGATGAATTTAAAGATGGCTTGTCAAGTTAATTGGAATGACAAAATAGTCCGTAAATCTGCGAGGCTTACTGGAGTGACCCCGTCATCATAAAGAGGGCGGCTCTTTTCATCCTGAAACGCTATTCGCTGCATTCGTCACATCAAGGCGAAAAAAACCCAAAAAAACGCAGAAACATAATCCGAGGAAACACAACAAGCCTTAGAGCGTTGGTCGTCGGGTGCAGCCAGGCCTCGGCCTCGCGCAGGAGGGTCACCGGGAGGTGAGTTTGCATCTCCATGGTGAAAATGTTAAAAATACTGATTTCATTTGGATGTTTGATTTGGATAAAAATGGACGGCTGAGGGAAGCGCGGCCTCGAGAGACGCTGCCCTTCGCTTCCACCGACGAGGACGTGGGCAGCGGGTTAGGAACGGAGGAGAAAGAGCTGAGGGCGTTTCTACCGCAGCAGAGACGGCAGACACCGGCTACAGCGCTTCCTTTTCCCAAAAATAACTCATTCATTCATTCACTGTAAACAAAGCCTGGACCGCACTCAGGGTTGCAGGGTGTCTTTAGCCTATCACTACTGTCATTGGGCGAGAGACAGGGTTAACCATGGACCAATCACACGTCCATCACGGAACAGCAGATACAGACATGCAACACTCGCTCATTCACACATTATATGGAGACATACGAATCGCTCACTCACTCCCTTGTCCTATATGGATAATCAAGTATTCACCCTCTCATTCACGTCATAAGGACATACCAACATTCACTCTCTCACTAACTTAGTTTAATGTTCACTGTTTAATGCAACAGTGCACTTTACTGCTAATTTGCACACTATTATTATTATGATTATTTAGTTAATGTCATGTCACCATGGGATTGTGAGAAACTTCTTCTGGATGTCCAGTACATGCGGAGAAGTTGACAATAACGCTGATTTTGACTTTGACATGTCATATAGTCACTCACTCATTCAGTCACGCATCATATAGAGACATACAACCACTCACTCACTCGTCATATCGACAAACAGCCATTCACCCTCTCATCTGGTTTAAGTGGTTTCTCCAATGAACCTCCTGCACGAGAACCCCCAAAGCAGCCTCCGCCCCCTGTGGGAATCCAACTGGGAACCTTCTTGCTTTGAGGCACAAACGCTGCCCGCCTTTTCCCGGAACAATCACTCGCAATTTAGAAGACATAAAAAAATCAATTCCAACAAAGATTCATATGCAGCGAAGGCTCATAAAAGTAAAGGCCACTTTAGGCTACTCGCCGTGTTTCCCTATTTCATTAGCATCCTGTACGTGCTCCTCGCCGTCGGCCTCTCCTAATGTGACTCCGCAAAGGCGTAAATCAGAAAACGACTGTTCTTTTTTTTTTTCCTCGCAGAGGCAACACGGATAACTTTCCAGCTTCGGAAAAGGTCAACGCCGATTCTATAGGGAAAGTGTCAAAATCAATGATCCCCATCTCGACTGTTTGCGCCTCGTAGAGCCCGATCCCCCGACTTTGTTATCCCGGGTGTTAGAATTATCGGATGTGATTCCGCCTCCTGTTTTGTAAATCAAGAATGAAATCTGTTCCTTTTTTTTCTCTCTTCTGCAGAATAATAGAAAAAAAAAAAAAGCAGGAGGAAGGGCGACTCTGGGCTGCACAGTGGCAGCGGGGACATCTGCCCCTGCCCACCCGTGCTGACCTTGCCCTTTACGTCGTCCTCGGTTTGTCTGCAAGACATCCTCCGTGGTCGGGGGGCTCCTGCCCCGACCTTTGGACAGGCACGGAGCTGCCACTTTTTGTAAAACACGAAAAAAAACAAGGTCCTTGAAGTTCAAGCCCCGCAAAGCCGAAGGGGGAAACGCTGCGAGGTCGCACTCTGAAGACGACTCTCCGCTTTTAAGGCACAAGGCCTTTTATTTCTTTACATTTTTCCGATTTAATCTTTTATAAAATCACTCATTAACCACTCGCACTCAGGGCTGCGGGGGTAGCAGGAGCAGCCCAGCCCGCAGTCACTGCGCAGAGGCGGGATCCAGCCTGGATTGGTCGCTCACAGAGCCACATACCCAACATTTCACCCTCTCATTCATGTAAATTCTAGACAAACGACCATTCATACGGTTTATTCATCCATGTGTGGTTCTTCAGATGCTGATCCTGCTTCATGCGCCCTTCAACTGCCCCTTGTTGACAAATTAAAGTGTTTACAGAGGCAAGAGTTTTAAAAGAACAGTTCAATCATCATGCAGAGACATGCAACTCTGGCTCTCTCATTCAGTCGTCACATAGAGACACACATACAAGCGTTCACATGTCTGGACAATTCAGGGTCTCCATTGAACCTCCCTACATGTGTTTGGACAGTGGGAGGAACCCGGAGAACCCGCAGGAATCCCATGCAGACACGGGAAAAAGCGGAGGCTCCACATAGAAAGGCCCTCCAGCGAACTTCCTGCTGTGAGGAGGAAGCGCTAACCGCTGTTCCGCCATGATTATTCGATAACTGAGTATTTGTTTTTTGGTTTTCCCTTGGAGATGGGCTGGCTATGCAGTTCATCAAAATAAATAAAATAGAGAAATAACTGTCCGGTGGGATAAGAATGGCGAAACCTATAAACCTCTGGAGTTGCGATCAAAACACACGCATCTCCAGAAGCGTGAATTTGCATGGTATTACCTCGAACTTGAACTTCATCATCCAAAAATCTTGTCATACCTGCCAGACATGAAGATCCTGGTGAGTGCCGGGGAACCGCTTTTCACTGGATTGCATTCACAAGCTCACACACTCTCACATGCAGAGCGCTAACCGCACGCTATGCTTCCTCCCACTAGCGTTAGCAGGAAGCGCGGCGGCGCCCCCTCCGCGCTGTTTTCAGTCGTTATCCGCCAGTGATTTTGCTGCACCTGCGAGGGACTCTGGGGGCAACAGGTAATCGGGCCTGATTGGGGGGAAGCTGGGAGGCCTGATTACCCGCCATCACCATCATGCCGGCGCCATCTTTATGCGGACCCCGCTGACGAGTGTGCTTCATGGTCTTGGCTGGAGATTGGAAAGGCGCCTCCCCACTCTGAGCCTCTGTCAATATTTTGATTGTCGCCAAGGTTCTTTCGGCTCCGCGGTCTTATATTAAAGATGAGAATAAATATTTGCCTTCCAGGGAAATCTCCTTTGCGCTCCTCGCCGGTTATTTCTCCAAGTTTGGGCCGCAGCCGTGTCCTTCTGGTGCCTTCCGGCACGGCCCCGCATGAATCCCGCTTCATTAAGTCGACATCCTTTGAGCCAAAATACACATTTGTTTGCGCCGGAATGCATGATTTTCGCCCGAGTTTGCAGTTGCTACCAGGAAGCACACCTGGACGTATTGTCCGATATTTGTCGGACGATCTCCCGCTCGGCAAATATTGATCACAGAAAGATTAATCAAGGCCTATCTTGTGCATCTAAAAGCATCGGGCACGTGGACAAGGCTTCTTGTTCTTCCAGATATACCCGATTACCACGTGCGGAAAAATACAGGGAGAGTAAAGAATAAATAACAAAACTGCGTTCTTACCAATCGACGTCTTTCCTCTTCTACAGTATTTAACAGCTCGGAGAATTCTTTGAACGACTGGGCTGGAATGAAAGGAGGGACACGGTCACAAATCAAGGCATGCATGTTTTCCCCAATAAATCCATCCACGGCTTGCACGGGCGAGGCGACGCGCCATGTTTGCCGCCTCGTCCGGGCCGGCGGTTAAATATCAGATGTTGTCTGCACCCCGTGAGCACTGCGGCTCAGCGCCGCAATGTTTATCTGCGCGGTGGCTTTTAGTGCTTTGCGTGCAGCATATTTTAGGAGCTAATAAAATCATGCAGCTGTCCAATTTAAAACCAAGACTGGCGGTAAAAAACAATACTGGAAATTGAATGGCCGCCATTGATTGTTTGCCTTTATTTCCCTCCTCCGCTAGGCTTTATATATACTGCCATAATACGGGCGCGGCGCGGAGAAGGCGTGTTCTTGCCGTCCGGGCTATAGTTCAACGGCTTATATTACATTCTGCCGGGCCGGACGGATTTGGCATACGGTATATCGAACCTCAACCCGCTAGAATATCGTGGCTTGATAGCGTCGGTAAATCGCGGACCGGATATGGCATGGCCGCTATTGTTCTCCCCCATCCCCACCTCACCCCCCCCCGTCACCCCGTGTCCGGCCATTTAGCAGCGGCTCCGCTTGCCAACGCAATAACATCATTAGCATCCATGACTGTCTGGCACGGCGAGCCATGCATCATCTCCGACACTCTGCTCCATTTACACACCAAAGCGTTAAAGACCAGGGAGCAATGATTTTGTGTCAATGATCCCGCGGGCGGGCTGGCCTCCTATTAGCACTACTAGGTCCTTTATCAACAGCGCGAGCCTCTCGGGGGGTAAAGGGCACAGCTGGAGCCACTGATGGGACAAGATTAGACTCAGAAGAAAGGAAATGGGAGTCAAAGTGAGGTTACAGCTTGCATATCATTCTCTGGTAAATGGAGGGAATGCAATAGACCCGATGACTCACTCAATGGCATAATTTTTTTTCTCTCATTAGAGCGCGGATATGGGAGGATTAGCATATAGAGACCATATAGAGGTCCCCCGCACGCCGCTTTCCTGACTTGGTGTCACTGTCGCATCAGCGCTGCTTGATATCAGTCCCGCCCGATATTAAATCCGCGGCCCGGCCGGGCTTCCTCGACCTCAGAAGGTTCTGAGCAGTTCTCGCGCGCTGAAGGGGTGACCTTCTGAGAGAAGGGCATGCTCCCCTGCTAAATTTTTAAATTTCTACAGCCACATCAATCTCTTGGCCCCATTGATTTCCAGAGATAACTGGCACGGAATGTGAATGTCACCGCGGGAAGCCATAGAGTGAAATCGATGAAAGGTCAGGTGAACCCGTCTGGCAGCTCATATGGGATCCCGATGTTGCGCGGCGAAGTCGAGAGCATCAAAGTGAACTCCGTCGGCGCCGCCCGGAGATCGCGGCCCGCTCTGCTGCCAGGGTTGCGGCCGTGTCAGCTCGCAAGCTCGCTTCCATCGATGGAGAGATTGATTTCTAAAGGCGGTTACATGATTATATTTTTTTGTCCTCCTCAAAAAGTAATCACAGCCATACCTCTCTGGAGAGTGTGGAAAGGGTGAAGACATAAAAAAAAAAAATCACAGTCGATTAGTGTGAGGAAATCATTCCAGTTGAGAGAAACTGAGCTTCAGAGTGTCAAACGTGTGATCTGGTCGTGTTATTGACAAGCGCGGGTGCAGGGAATTTTAAAATCTCCAGACGAGCGGCAAGTTGTAATTGGGACGAAAGAGTCTTAAGAAATGTTGAGCTCGAATTCGGTTCCAGGAACTACCGTCCTCCCTTGTTGGTTCGTGTTCTCATCGGCAATAAGGAACCACGCTAAAAAACAAACCACCGCGAAGAAGAAGAGGAAGACACGGACAACATGGAGGTGGAGCCGCCACATCGTTCATGTTCTGCACGGCGGGAATGGTAACAATGGACTATCAGGTGGGTTGATGTGTTTTTACTTTCTCCCTGGGCTGCTTCGCCGGGTGAAAAACCCGATGTTAGCTATCGCCGTGCTTATTTTGGCTGAAATGCAGATGTTCCTCTGGGAACCTTGGAAACTCGTCTGTGGAGAAGCAGGCGAGAAGAGCTTGGACTTCTTCGTCCAACTATTTCTCGACGTTTCCGTCCATTTTGCCTCAGGAAAACAGCCAACCAGCGACGGTGATACTTTTTTAAAAATGTCGCTCAAGAAGTATCCGGCAATGGGCGTGGCTTATGAGTTCCGCCAATCACCGACATCACATGAATTCTTGTGGAGCCGTAGAAGGACCCTGCCTCGGAGTAGGAGCCAAAATGCTTCTGGGAGCAGAGGTCCACGGTCCCTGGTTCCTCTGCTCGAAATGGTTCTAGGAACTGCAAAAAGTTCCTACAGCGTGAAAGGGGCTGCAGACATCCTGAACACATTTCCACTGACTTCATATTATTTGTACCAATCTCCTGCTGCCGTCCAAATGCCCCAGTCATTTCTGTCGCTACGCAGCGAACGCTTTTTCGAGTGCCGCCGCATAATGAGTTGACAGCTGCAATCGCCATTGTTCAATCTGCGTTAAACGTTCTTTGATTTAAGGCCACGGAACAGGGCCGCATCGCGCTAAAATGAAAGCGTGCTTGACTCTAATGAGGTCTGGATTCGGGTTTGGATTCCAAGAAGCATAATTGGCCTGGTGCGCTCCTGCCTGTCGCGCGGTCGCGGCGACTTTGTGAGCAGGCGGGGAAAAATGTAGGGCCTACTGTTCATTACACATAAGTATTATGGTCTCGTGTAGAAGAGGTCGGTGTGTAGCCCTCCCCTGACAGATGGACAGTAAATCAGCCATCTCCACCTCTGCAGAATGAAATGGGAGGGGGGTAATGAGCATTGCGAAAAAAGGGGAAGAAGAGACCAGACGGCAAGACCTGCCCATCGGAGCTGGCGGGATCCCGTACACAGCTGCTTTTATATTCCTGCTGCAAACCTCAAAAGGTTCCCACCTCCATTAATCTCTGACACTGATCACAATTAGTCCCCTTGATCTCTTATGGGCTTGAGAAGATACAAGGGAAGCATCATAAGAAAATCAATAATACTAATTATACATGCATCTGAGACGATGATGAGCTCTTCTCTCGGCGCGCTCGTAGCTTACGGCCCCCGAGCATAACTTTATCTTTTCTCTGAATACGCATTCCCCCCCAAGTCTGTGATGAAGCGCCGCGCTTTCAGGTGCAGCCCTTGCTGCGTTTTCTTGTTTTGTTCTGAAATTTTGGTCCTCGAGGACGGGCTATAAATAGACATTTCAAAGCCCAAATTATTTCCCTCCTTGAAGCTCAGAAACAATGTGCAGCAGCGCAGATGGGGGGCGTTGATAGAATAAATAGTAATTAATAATATTTAAATTAGCCAAACTTATTCCAAACAAAAGTATGCAGGTGAGCCATACGTGTCTGTGTTCGGAACTACGAGACGGCTCAACGCAAGATAAGCATACCTTCTGTCTGTTCCTTGCAAAACACAGTAAGCGAAGGAGCACTACCAGACGTCGCGGCGGGCAGTGTTGCACGGCATGCTCGAGTGCGACCAGCAAAAATAACAAAGAAGAGGAAAACATGGCATATGTGAGAAAAATTCAGTCCATGGCCGCAAAGACCGCCGCAGTCCACTGCGCTGCCTCTTTTCCCGTCTCTTTATGTGGCCTGAACTGCTACGTGGAACTTGGAAGTGAACTCTCCACTGGCCACTAGTGGATAGCTTGTTTGGCAACCATGACGACGTGAAGAACTCATGGGAAGCAAGTGGGCGGTGATGCTTGACAACGGTACTTACCTTCTGACGTCCGTAACATGACCATACGTGTGCCTTAAACCTACCACGTTTCCATGGTAGGTCCTCTCACAGACCAAGTAGTTTATGTTAAAGTCGATTTCTTTTTCTATTTTCGGAGAAATATGAGAAAGTTCCCGGTGACAACACGACTGCATGAGGAGGAAGGTGGAGCGGATCCGTCGGTTCCCGGCAAGCTGCACTTACCGATGTTCACCTCATCGTCCGTCTCCGCATCGCCTATGCACTCAAACTGAAACTCCTGCAGGGACTGGGAGAACTTCTGGACGGCGGCGGACAGATCTGGAAAAACAAAAGGCATCGGGATGAGGAACACAGAGGCAGCGAAGTGAATCAGGCTGGCAGTCTAGGGTACAGTCTGCGATGAATGTCTGATGCGGTAAATGGTCTCAACTTCCGGAGGGCTTTTGGACCTTGCCGTTTCAAAGCGCTTCACACTAGACGGCATTCATCCTTTCACACATTCAGGACCAACTCGGGGCTGGCTTCAGTGTTTGCTGAAGGACACTTCGTAATGCAGACATGAGGAGCTGCCTATCTTCTGATTGAGAGGACGGCCTCGCTACCAACTGAGCCACAGCTGCTCAAATTATATATCGTATTGGTTGTTTAAACACTAGACCTCCATAATTTCAATCGCTGGACAGACTGGAACACGAAATTAAAGTCCAATATCACCGAGAAATCCGACTTCACTTTCTCCCCCCCGTCTGCCTGACTCCATGCTGATATTCACGTCCTGGTGGCAGTTCTTGCGCTGCAGAAGGTGCAATGTTCTTTATCATGTTGTTAATGATACCCCGATCCCTGCAGAATTAATAAGCCTGTCTCAGTCGCCTTGATCTCTGCAAAAAAAAAAAAGTTAAAAAAAAAAATGAAAGTGTACAAGTGCTAAAACGGATGCTCCGTTCGCGGCTCCTAGTGAATGCATGATGCATCTTTTTGCTTGGTGAGATTAGCTGTGATAACATGCCGTCCAGGCAATGACATTTGACAACCTTCAGAGCAGTGGGATTTACAGACTGACTTTCCAAAACGAGACAGGCCTCGCCTTTTTAATCTGAACGCTCATTGATGATTGATGAAAGGCGGCGGGGAAGAAATCGATTTTTCATGAGCTCTGTTTGTCGGGGAGGAATAACGGCATTTAAAGTTTGCAAACAAAATCTACAATTGCAATAAATATATTGGTTAATGACATTAAATGCCAGATAAAGGTTTTGCGTGCAGCGACTGGCTGATGGTGATGGCGCGGATTCTCATGTGATCACTTTGGATTTTGATAACACACTCACCACTGCGGTTTCACAAAAACAAAATAAATGAGGGTGGCAGTGGTTAGCGTTTCCGCCTCACAGCAAGAAGGCCTTACTGGGGGACCTTTCCTGTGTGGAGTCTCCGTGTTCTCCATGGGGTTCCTTCGGGATTCTCCTGTTTCCTCCCACCGTCCCAAATCATGCAGGAGGTTCATTGGAGACCCTAATTTGTCGAGACGCGTGAATACTTGTTTGTCTCTGTATGACGAATGCATGAGAGAGCGAAACTTGTATGTCTCGAAATGAGGCTCTGCGATCGACCAATCCAGGCTGAACCCCGCCTCGATGATTGCAGGGTAAGTTGCTCCTGCTTCCCCCCAAAACCCTGAGTGCATGATAAGCGTGAAGGTAATGAATGATTTTATAAAAAATTGAATTGGAAAAATGTAAAGAGATAAAAGGCCTTGTCGTCTTGAATGAGAGAGCGAAACTCGTATGTCTCTAAATGATCATTGAATTGTTGTTTGCCTCTATATGAGGACTCGGATTCAGAAAAACTTTAATTTGTCACCAAGGGACAGTTGAAGGACACATGGAGCAGCGTAGGCATGTGTAGAACCACACATAGATGAATAACTTGCTCATCTGTATATGTATACAAAAAGCTGTTAATGTATAAAACACTGTACATCTATACACTGAGTGTAAGATAAATTGTCCATCTATTCTATGATGAATGGCTGTACGTCTCCTTGTGTGGCCCTGCGATGGACTGGTGGACCGGTACAGGTTGAGCACTGCCTCTCGCCACCCTGACTTTGCGATAAGCAGTACAGATAACGAATGAATGGGAGTCAAATGATACTTACAAAAATTGAAAAGCAGCGACTGGAAACAAAACCCTCCGCCATCGAATCAAGAGTTTAATTTATTACGTTTCACTAAACTATTAGATTGGATCTGCAAATGGCGGCGTTTCAGGTCGACTTCCTGAGCACATTTGATATTTCCACCTTCAGGTCATTAGCAAACAAGCAGACCCCCGCTACAACCCACCGCTAATGTCTCATCTAAAACGAGTCAACAACGGGCACTTCGTGTCGGCTCTCACTTTACGTCGACGTACTTCTTTTTTTTTTTTTTTTTTTTATTCCGGGGGAAGGATGAAAAACACATCATGCGGGATAATGGGCCCGGAAATGTCAGGTACCTCGACGTCACCGGGTATCAGACATCTTAAATGCCAAGACATAACCACCCTGTGGATGGTTTCCATTAATAACCCTATCAACTGTGTAATAACTTTAAATGGAAAGTACAATACAGGACATACTGAAACAATGGGGCTTCCATCTGATAACATCTCGGCGTCCGTCAGGTGGTCGTCTAAACTTGAAACTGTGAAGACTTCGTTCTGCACGCTGTACGGTACTGTGCGGCTTGGCCGACACCTGAGCCAGTCAAAACAAATGATCTCGGGAGGGGTTTATTTAACGCTGGCCGATGGCTGAGAAGGGCCGGAAGTGCCCGACGCCCCGTCAGGCGTTCCCACAGCCGCTTCTGTAAACACAACTTGGCTTTGGACACTGAAAAAACAAAACGAAATGAAAAAACCTTATTGCTTTTGCCGAGGAGGAAGGGACTCTGCTGGACCTCCAACAGAATTTGGTCGCATCATTTCCTGCTTTGAGTCCCAGCTCTGTTACGGAGATTGGTTTGCTCCGGCGCGTCTTCTCTCCCTGATTTTTGTCACCTCTTTCTCATTTTTTTTTTTTCTTAAGTCTAGCCAAGGCCTGCAGCAGCTGATGAAGAGCCCTGGAAATCTGAAATGAAGTGCGGGGGGTAGAGCGGCCCACTTCATCCAACCGGTGGCTCGATTCCATCAACGGCTGGCTGCAGACCGACCAGACAACCCAGCAAAGGCAAAAAAGCTTCACGAGAAAAAAAAAAAAGGCATTTAGCTGATTAAGTCAAAAAGAAAAATCATCTGATAATTATCACAATTTTCCTTCTGAGAGATTTCTGTCAGGTAATTATCAGAGCAAATTAAGACGTCAGCCCAAGAGCAGCACAGGCGCTGTATCGACTCCCTTGGACAACGGCCGACGTCGAGTCTGGCCCTCCATCCCCGAAAGCCACGCTGAGTGGAACATTTCCAGGCACTGTATTGAGCCCCCTTATTTGCCCCTTGGTTCGTTCTGCCTTGACTCCAAGGCTCCTGATTTGAGATCAATACCGGGCTGCAATTGTCTGGGTGTGCTCACAGCACCATTAATAATAGATGGTGCTTGAGCCCCGACGCTGGAGAGGGATCCGGGCCTGGAAAAAAAAAAAAAGAAACAAACAAAAAAAAGAAAACGCAAGCTTCGCCTCGCATTGTTCGTCTGCAGAGACGAGAAACAATGGACGCGACAACCACATCCCTTTTCTCATGCGGTACATTAAAATGTTTAAGTAGCGAAGGCTTCGCGCGGCCAAAAGACGTGTTTATCGAGTTGTATTGGGTCGATTCAGAGAACAATTTCGCTACGAGGCTTTGCCAAAAACGACAAAACAAAGGCCGCTGTCTTTCCATCTGATGGTTTCCTGCAAAATGTTGGTCTGCGGTCGTGATTTTTCTCCGAGGTCGTGACGTTCCAGCCGCCTCGCATGGCTAACCTTTTATTAAAACTGCGTGCTATTCAATTTTGGCAGCTTTGGCTCCCTTTGTGAAAAAGAACGTTTTTGTGTAAACCCAGAAAAATATGTTTAAAGTCACAAGACAGGAAGTAAGTACTTGGTCACTTTTCAGCACATAAATCACCCCCCCAAAAAATCCAAAATGGCTGACAAAGACTCAGTGAATTTGATTTCTGAGCAAGAAAACATTAGACTAGCGCAAGATGCTAGCATGTAGCTTCAGAGCCAGGAGGCTAGAATCTGTACCGAGAATGGACTGGAGGTCCCAGGATCAAGGTCACCAAGAACGACCAAGAAAAGCTCCAGATGGTGATGACCAGCCAACCAGGACGCAGCGGTGGTGGTCAGGTCATACTGCTGGATGTAGCTATCATGAGGGACAGCAACGTCAGGAAGAAAGAGCACCAGAAGCTGGAGAAATACAAGGGAGGAGCCGGGGCAGAGTAGTCCCGGTACTGATGGCATCACTATTGAGAAAGTGGGTCCAGGAGGAACATCTGGGGATCCGGAAGAGAGCAATCCTGGGAACAGCTAAGATTCAAAACCCTCAAGCTGTCATGTCACTGGCAGAGGACTTGAGGGAGACATGATATGACCAAGATGTGGCAGAAGGGATTTCAATTGTATAAATATATATATATATATATATATATAAATTGCTGTCAAAATCTTCTTGTCGTGGCAACTGGACATGAATTTCTTATTTATATAAATATATTTATGTATATATGCATATATAGAGAGAGAAAATACATATTTACAA
>CAAKHD010003664.1:0-15055 GCA_901007705.1 Fistularia tabacaria
CAGGCACACGCACACACACACACACACACACACACACACACACACACACACACACACACACACACACACACACACACAGAGCATTCACTCACTCACTTACTCACTCCTTCACGCAAATCAGCCCCATTCACCATTCAAAAAAGGAGAGAAATAGGCCACGGTGATATGCTGATGCAGAGGTTATGCCCACTTTCGTGGTATTATTTATTCATCTGTTGTTTGCAAAATGCTGTATGAAATATAGATGGTCTGAGTTTGGTTTTAATGTTTCATACAACCATGACTGTGGGAGCTGGAAGGCTGAGAAATATGGCTTGTGCTGCATACAGTTAGATCATATTGCATTGGATGGATGGATGAATGGATGGAGGGAAAGAGAAATCAAAAAATACTGAGTGTCATGTTTAGCAACATTCAAAGTTGATGCACATAACATGACAATGAAATAGCAGAAGTGAAGGAAATACATTATACATCAAATCCTTTAATACTCTGAAGATAAAATGTGAATAAATCCAGTTGACAAAATGTGGTAGGACAATTTCAATCCACAACTTCACAAAAGTTGATTGTACAACTGATGTGCCAACAAGCGCAAAAATACAACATTAATCTGCACTCATTGTTTTATTGCAAACATAACAAGGAACTTCATGAACATCTAGTATATCAAGACCAACATCAGAATCCACTAAAAGGGCAAAAACAATATGATGTCAAAAATATTTGGATGCATTAGTAATTGTAGCTCCATACTTAATACGGCACTTATGATGACATGCTGATAATGGATATGATGCTTGAGTTCCTGTTATAAAGAAAGAAATCAAAAAATGAAAAGAAATTGTTGTGAACGAAAGGCATTTGTGTTTACTTCAGTGGTTGCATTTGAGATCTACGGTCATGCCCTTGTGTCCTGTTCACACTGATATGTCGATCTGAACTTCACATAAAACCAAAACTCTCAGAATTCAGAAAAAAAATCAAGGCCTACATTAAAACAGATATGACTATTTTTATTTCTCATCCAAACTGAGCTTAACTACAAGACACCACAGCATGCTTTATTGCCCAAATTATCTCCTGTGACTAATGAGTGTATATGAGGATGAACATAATGTGACGGATGAGTGATCAGAGACAGATACAAAGGTAAATTTAGCATGTTTCAGTTCGACACACAATATGTGAAATCTTCTGAGAGTGTCCTCTGAGAAATGCGACCTATATTTGCAGTTGTCTGTTGACCACTGTAACACTTGTGATAGAGCTAATGCAATTAGATAATGTCTTTATATGGTTTTAAAGAAAAAAAAACGGAAATGTTTTTGGGAAAACAAAGCTCAATAGCAATGGGAAATCAATAAGCAACCTTGGTTGATGTTATTTGTAGGTTAAAAAATAATATCTTCATATTGTTTTCACTTTCACTTTAACAAATGCATGAACAGCCACCTGATGTGAAAGTTAATTTTGGAGGTGATGAGGTGCCAGTATGGTTGTGGATAACATGTTTGGCCACAAATGTAGAAATGCTTTGTTAGTGTCAGGCATTTGTGAAAATGAAAGAAAAGTATTGTTTGTCAGCTTCAGCCAACTCTGTATTACAGCTTCTCTGTTGGTCTTGTTCAGCCAGGGAGTTATGTGTCGACTTCTTCACAAGGTCCAGACTACCTTTTCATCTGCTTTAATTTCAACCCATTGACTTTCAGAAGAGGTCTTGACCTTTTAACATATTTGAATACTTAGTGCTAACCTTTCAACAGTGTTTCTAAGGCACAGTTTTGGGCATAAAGGATGGGTGAATTTTAGAAACTTCAGAACCAAATCAAAGTGTCTGTCCAATTAAAGGATTTGAAAAATAAAATAAATGATTTTGAAGAATTTTTTCCTTCAGTGGTAGAATGAATAGTGACTGGGGCTGTTTGGTTGGCTTGTAAATTGATCATTAATGATTCTCTGCAGCTGTGTTTTTCCCATGAGGCCTGAACATGAAGCAATCAATGTGGCTTGGCAAAAGGTATAATATAGAGCTTCCGCTGTATTCTGTAATGTGGATTACACACAGACTAGCTGACAAAGGTAAAGTATGTGGTTGTTGGTGTGTGTATTTATGTGCATTTGTTTGTGTATGTTTCTTCCTTGGGTTGCTCATGTTGCGGTGTGCGTGCGGGATGTGTGTTGGGGGTGCATAATGTTCAACGTCATTACGATGTGCTTAGTCAGAATTGCTCTTTGTCTTCACCATCATACTTAAGTGTAGTAAAGAATTCAGAGAATCTGTAATTATAGATTCTGCAACCTTGTCTTGACTAGGAAAATGGAGAACACAATGGACTGAAACCCATGTAGCATCACTTTGATGCTGGAGCAAAGTATGATGGGAGGTGACAGTGGTGCCTGGGGCAATGTAGGTTAAATAGGAGACAGAGAAAAGGAAGTGGAGGATGGGTTATACTGTTAACTTCATATAGCTTGATGCCCACTGATACATTTGTGAAGTTTTTCAGAGGCCAGCACTTTGAAACATTCAAAATATTCTGTTCTGATGTATGCTGAGATCATTATAATATAGTAACAGAGTAACTGCAACAGACAACAAACTATGGGACAAAATAAGGAGATTTATGTCTTGATTGGTTTACATGATTTTATGCAGGTGTTTGGCAAGCGTTTGCCCCACCCAATGTCAAAAGTATTACAAAATTCCATTTTATTCCATTGATTTTAATTTAGATTCAACGTGGTAGCCTCTGATTTCTTGCTGTTGATGTTCTCACAGTGTAATGCATGATTTTTGTCATCTTTGTGTGAGGAGTCTGAAATGTTCTGTCGATGGCATAACTTAATTTGATTTAAACAAAATTAAGTATATACTTTAACCTGAATACCCACAAATAGGTACAATATTTGAGATGTTCTGGGACATATATACCATATATATTTAACTTTGATTATTTGCAAAAGCCATTGTCATTCTAACAATTATTGTTGTGCTAAGCTCAGTGAACTGTTTCCTATTTTAACTGCAAAAAAGTGTTGACAAATGGGATTTTTTAACTCGGAATTGCTATTCTGTGAAAGTCAAAGAATGTTCAGCACTTCATTTTATGTTTAAGATTCATACAATTTTGCTATATTGTCCAAGCCAAACTGAGGACCATTTGGTTAACTTTACCTGAATAGCATAAATGGACTATTAATGAACCAGTGACCTGAAATCAAAGTGCCTCTTTACCTAAACATTAAAACACACAATACACAAGGAAATACATATAATGTAATGTGAAAGTCAATTTTTTTTATTGTATCAAGACATTTGTTGCAATTGATTCTACTTACACCTTGACGTCCTTCAGCTCCATCACTGTTACATGTGCCAACAAAGGTAAAGTTAAGTAATCTTAATCACATCTCTACTCCATCATGCCCTGTAATGAGGTTTTCTAGCCACATGTCTATGGATTTCAGTCCGACTCAACCCTCTCAAAAAGAAAGGAGCTGAAATGAGTTCTGAAGCAAGAGGCACTCAGAGTGTCAAAGACAGAGGCAGCAGTGATTCACTGTTGCTGTTCTGAAAAATATTTAGCTATTTTGGACATTAATGGCGAATCCTTGTTGGATGATATAACTTAGTCTGCTTGTGATGTGTGTATGAATAATATGTGATTTGTGTTTGCATATGCATGTAGGGTAAATGTACAGCCACTCATGCATGTGCGATTGCCTGCACAGGCATGTATGTTGTTGTTTTATGTGTCAAAATGCGTGTATGCCACAGCTGAATGATTGTGTATTCATTGAGAAAGGATCACTTAGTGATCTAAAGACACATAATTACTTTTGCGTTGTTAATATAATGAATTGTTGTCAGGATAACATCACTTCAGCGCCTGAAACTAATGTCTTCATGATCTCAGTTTACATAACCTTTTTCTTTGTTTGTTTTGTATGTACGTGTGTGTACCTTTACACATGTGTGCCTCCTTGTATTTGTCATGTTAGGCAAGAGTCGAGTTTGCCAGCAGGTTTTCTCATTAGTGAAAAAATAAATCTCTTTCATGCTTTTAATCCACGAGACTTAAAGATAAAGTGAGAAAGACAAGCTGACAGACAGAGGCTAGGAGGGGGATTACAGAGAAAGAGGCTATAATTGACTCACTGAGTGACTTAATATATTTTCTGCATAAACTGGAGGAAGAAAGCCAAACAGGAGTGTAAGCTGAAGGAAAATGAAACATCTGCAGGGGTCAAAGCAGACATGGCAGACAGCAGGAATCATATTATTTATGGACTGGGAGTAAGGTAATATGGAGCTACATCACATACAGGATTTGTCTTCTAAAAAGCAAAGACTTGCAAAGACTCACTTTCTGCCAATCCTAGCTATCTACCACACACCGCAATACACTAAATCACATGTAATCCCATTCACCTATCCGTATTTAAACATGGCAGAAATTCCACTGTTTCCAGTGCAGAGTTAAAAACAATGATTTGCTAATTATTGCTACCAGCAATGGACAATCAACATAGTCTCGATGAGATAGATAGATAGACAGATAGTTAGATAGATAATATGGCTGGGGAGATTTAGGGCCAGCAAGCTGGTTTAGAGGGACCGAATCAGTATCAAGGGAGAGAGAGCGGTGCGAGCACATCTGGCCCACAGACTGAGAGAGGGGAAACGACTCACTTGAATGAATCATTGCCCTAGCATACGCGCACACAGACATGCATACACACACACAACTACATAACTGAACGGGCACATGCACACACAAATTCATCGTCACCCCAACTACCCTTCCCCGCAGCATGATGCACCCTGCAGCACCCATTGCCATACAGCTGCCAACCCCACCCCCTTTACAATGTGATGATACAGACATAGTTAGGGTGCATTCAGCTCACACAGTTGCTCAGACAACCAAATGCACCCCATTCAATTTCCATTTCATACTTCTCAGTAACATCTATCCAAGTCACCAAATGAAAGTTAAAGGATAAAACACTCCTTTCATCATCAATTTGCATTCATGCATGCATGGAAATGTTCAATTCAGATCTATTTACAGGAATGCCCTGCGGTCATGTGTGTCCTGTTGTAAATATCAACTCCCTAATAATGGCATTTACTCTGACATTTCTACTGTTTTACTTAACAGATGCTGTTAATGTTTTGGGTAATGCCCAGAGTTCTGCATAACCTCCTCATCAGAACTCAACCCCTCAGCCTTTTTTTTCCCTTGAACTGTATGTGCCTGCTCTTCTCCCCTCACTCGCACACAGACACACACACACACACACATGTACACGCACAACCAAACACTTTACAAGGCAGTCAATGGAGCTCCGGTATAGAACGGTGATTGCACTGGTCAATGTGCTCCACTGTGTGACTGCATGCCCCCAAGACTGAGGCTGAGTCTAGACACGAGTCAGCCAAGCCGTCCTGCTGACCTATATCCTACAGTTACACTAAGTGAGAGACAGAGAAACAGAGAGAGAGTGAGAGAGGGGAAGAGCAGGGGAATTGAGAGAAGGATGGGGGGGGAAGTGGCATAGACACCGGGAGGATGCAGAAAGTGAAGGGCTGCCATAAAGTAAGAGAGTAAATTCAGAGATGGGGAAGAGAATGAACAGGAGACGAAGCGAGCAAACAAGCAGACAGGAAAGGAGGTGGGGGGCAAGGGAGCAATGCAGCTATGGATAATTCAGAGCGAGTTAAAAGGGGGAAGGGTTGGCAAGAGGAAGAGATTGGAAGAGGCAGCCACTAAAGCAAAGATGGCAGAGCGATGACTAAGTACAGTATGTAAAGGAAAAGGAGAGACCACAGAAAAAATATCCCAGGGGGCGAATAGCAGAGAAGTCATACTATGAATGTTATAATGCTGCAAAGATTTATTTGAACTTACATTGGGATATCACCTTCCAACCCATGCTTCAAATGAACATTCAAGTACTTGTTAAATTGATTTTGTTATGAGGGAGATGGTCATCAATTAAACATTAATGAACTTTAAACTTGGCATGTTGCATGCAAAGTCTGCTATTTCACTGTGAGGCTCTTGTTAAGCTGCAAATATTTTCTCAGCAATGATTTCTAGTGTCCATAAGCCTTTTGTAAAATGTAGAATTGGACCATTAACATCTTTCCTTGGATGTATTCAATGCAACGTGATCAAGAGATTTAAGATAATCTTTTTTCAATAAACATCTATATGTGTTCAAAAATGTAACGCTTGCTGGAATGTGTCATTACTAAATGTATTATTCAAAAATGTATCCTTCAATTTTACTGCGTCAGGTCTCCAGTGGCAATTCCACAAATATATGACTTCTGAGTAAATAATCCTATTATTTTAGGAACAAAGGCAAGTCTTTTGTTATGATTTACACTCTGCAGGGACTCAGTGTTGACCATCTCAACCATGAACTTCAATGGACAAATCATCATCTATGTATTTCCAATTTTTTCTTTCTCTTTTTCCCATTACTTTTCTTTCCATGTATGGGAGAATGAATAGGCCCAGACAGAAGAGGACAAAGACAGAACATGTTTTTCTCTCTTTTCTTCTACGTATTGAGAGGATGAGCTGGACTGTACTAATAGTCTTTGTGTGTGTGAATGGGACAGAGGGCTTTTTGTGTGTGTGTTCCAGACAGCGGCGCATAAGGCAGGACTTAAGTAGATGTTCGCCAAAGCGTACGTAATGCCAGGGAAATATCAACTAATCCCTACACTCTTTTACCCTATACCCCTCCCTCACTAACCATTCTTCCCTCCTCCTGTTCATCATCAGCATTATCATCATTGCACCATCAACATCCTGTTGTGATGCTATTAAACCCTTGGTTTCCCAGTTCTGAGCAAGTTTCTATATTTCACAGACATAAGTAAAGGAAGAGAGTCAAAGTCAAAATTCAAAGATGCTAACAAGCAGGTGCACTCTCTCTCTCTCTCACACACAAACATAACTCATACAATCCATAGAGGATTGTTGTTGTTTCTTAATCCCAGTGGATTAACAGACTAACAGACTCATTTTACCTCAGCCCAAACAAAGAGAGATGTCAAATCATCCACCCAATGCTAAAGGTGATGATCGTATTAACATGATGAGGCTGTGTGTGTTTGTGTCAGTGTATGAGTGAAGGGGCATGATGACTGGAAGATGCCAGGCCACAACTCCAAAAGGGAACCCAGGTAGTGTGTGATCTCTCAGACATGTCATACTGAAAATCCCACATCAGCATGTTCAATTGTGTACTGTACATATGTCAGATCAGAATGATAAAGCATGCACCAGCCCTCTGATTGCATAGGATGTCATTAGCAAATGTGCTAACTTCGATATTCTCACTGAGCTGTGACTGTAAACTGCTTAAAGACGTAATCTTATATGCACTGTAGAAAATGCAGCGTTCTGTCAAGCAGTGGTGCTGCAGAGTGTCCACTAATCCACATGCTAGACTCCAGATTAACGAGAGGGGATGGCGATGTGGACAAGGGAGGGGTTAAAACACGCCGTCCAAACCCACCCCCACACCATCATCATCATGGCATAGACACACACAATCATCCCCCCTCCCTTCAGATTATAGTGCTTAGTGCTGCTGCCCCTGTGCGACAGACAGTAAGAGGATCTCTGGGTGGCGTCCCTTGGAGCTCCGTTATTGGTCTTCTAGAAAAGCCCCCTGGACCGAACACCTACAGATAGGGTGTAGGTTAAAGGCCAAGGGTTAGGTGTGAGAAGGATATGAGATGAGACGTTACAAAAGATAAATCTGTTATTTTGATGAGAAAGATTACTGTGCATCAACCCACTAATGCCTGAAAAGGATAGCAAATACACACAAAAATACTGTTTAAATCTGATTGGAATCATACATTCATGTCCAGGGTGTAATATCCCATAGCCCTAAATTGTTTATGAATTAAAAAAATATGTGTATATATATGTGTGTGCGTGTGTGTGTGTGTGTATATATAGAGAGAGAGATACATACACACACACACACACACACATGCAGTCTGGATGCTGAGGACACTCAGATATGGACTAGAGGACTAGATATACACTAGTCCTCTTCAATATAGTCTCAAGAAATCGTCTTTTCTCAGGCCAGTCAGTCTTTCACACACCACTAGTGAATATCAAATGAAGATGCTGATTTGCAAAGCTGTTGGTGTATTCTCTGTTGGTTTACATCATTATGAACCACTTCAGAAAATCAACATAACTATCAAGTAGCCTTGATACATGAAAGAGTCATACAGTCCCAGTCTGCAATCTTCTCCTGTTTCAACATCAACGCTTATTAAGCAGCTCTCCCAAAGAATTCAACGACTAAATTATTTTGAGAACGAGCCTGAGGCTAGAGGGGAATGTTCAATATATATATATATATATATATATATATATATATATATATATATATATATATAAAAGAGGAACAAGGAGAGGAGGGAAGGGACTATAGCTGACTTAAAGTAAAACTAGATTTAATATCTTAATGGCTTCTTGTGAAAAAAGAAAAAAACAGATAATAGAGGAATCCAATTAAAAATCTGATGATTGGCACTGTGAGGTAGAGACATGAAACTGTTTGTCTGAACCACTGGCTCTATATAGAGCTTTGAGCTTTGATTAGATGCTAGTAATAGTAGCACCCAGAGTAATAGGGTCTATATTTTTACCACAGCATAACAGATGTTTTATGCTGTAATGTCAAAAGGGGCTCGGGTAAAATACACACAAATAATTGAGTAATTTCTTTCATGAAAGACAAAAGAATCCATTTTAGATCGTACAAACCTACAATACACATACAATATTACTTTAACATTTGGAATGTGCATGTGACTATAGATAAGTGTGTGGTGGGTAAGCATTTCTCTAGATGCCTCTCAAGGTGACATGGCCTTCCTCCTTCAGGGCTTTCCTTCCAATTCTTTTTGGGATTGAAATTATGATGAAGTAATTTTTCCACAGAAATTGCCTGTGTCACTTGTGGTATCTCGTTGCAAATTTCTCAAGTGTATTTTCAAGCTCTCTTTCTCTCTACATCACTCTTTTCTGTTTTTTCTCCATCACTCATCTGTCCCTCTTCAGCTTTATTCTATTTTTCCTTTTTCAAGCTCTCACTTGACATGTCAATGTCATATTACAGGGAAACAATATGCCTGAAATGCCTGCAAATTATAGGAAAAAAAAGATGAACACCTTTCCATCACACTAGCAAAAATATTCATCTCTTTGAAATTATATGCTGTATGGTCATGCATTTACATTAAAAGTTAAATCAAAGCATAATATGACACCGACAAAAACACAAATACAGTCAAAATTAGTGCTCAATACACTTAAGCGGAAGTTTCATAAGTGGAAAAATAAATCACCTGCATGTTTCAGGGGAAAATAAGAGGCAGTGCAGAACATGTCGTCAGATTGGAGAGGGAGATTCCTCAGAGACCTGTGGCCTAATTTCATATTTTCAAGAGAAAACTTATCTAATTATATATAAGTTAACTTCCTAGTGGTCGATTCAAGGGCAGCTCTGACTGGTATGAATGAATAGCTTTAAAAGATTCAGCGCCACACTGTTCATCTCTTGTTAGCCTGGTTCTTTTTTTTTTGCTATCGTCTTCCAGCACACAGTCTTACTGTATCTCTCAACTGGTGTATATATGAGCATAACATCAATTAAGACAGGGATATTGGGTTTAACAGGCTCAAAGGCTACTGATAGAAACAAAAGTACTTCCCTGTTAAAATCACAAAAGAAACCACAAAAAATGATTGATAAAATAGTTACATCTCAAATATATTATAGTTACATCTCAAATGTATTATTATATTGGGCGCAGTGGTTGGCGCTTCCGCCTCAC
Source organism: Fistularia tabacaria (assembly GCA_901007705.1). Classification (NCBI taxonomy): domain Eukaryota; kingdom Metazoa; phylum Chordata; class Actinopteri; order Syngnathiformes; family Fistulariidae; genus Fistularia; species Fistularia tabacaria. The sequence continues at coordinate 9,896 of CAAKHD010003664.1, forward strand.
AGCATGAAGGAGCCTGGTTCAATTCCCAAAGGAGGCCTTTCTCTGTGGAGTTTGCATGTTCTGCCTGTGTCCGCGTAGGTTTCCTCTGGGTTCTCCGGTTTCCTCCCACTGTCCAAAAACATGCAGGAGGTTAATTGGAGTAAATTGGAAAAATTGCTCACATGTGTGAATGAGAGAGTGAGAGTTGTCGCTATCTGTTGCCCTGCAATCAACTGGCAGTTGGTCCAGGGTGTACTCTGCCTGTCACCCAATGACAGCGAGGATAGGCTCAAGCATCCTCGCGACCCTAAGTGCAAAAAAATGCGTTAGATAACGGATGGACGGATGGATTAGTGTTTTTGTGTTTTACTTTGCTAAATTTTGAATTAAATGAACCATGCGGATGGGACTGTTCTTGAATTTGTTAAAGGGCAATGGATGAATAAGGAATGTAACAATTTATATTGTACCCTTCCTCCATTTTAGTATAATGTTAATTTCAGAATTTAGGAAGAAATTAAAATCAAAATACTTCCCTAGTGATTTTTATTAAGAAATAAACTCCTTGATTTGAGCTGAATGCGCCACTGCTGAAAGCAAATCTTGTGAATGTCGCAGAAACTAGTAGCAGAAATGCAATTTTTCCGAAACATTAATGGTCGGGTGATTTTAACCTTGTAAACGTCTGTAACTTGCACTGTAAAGAATACCTCACACTTTATCACAGATGTTATCAGTTTCTGATTAATTATGCCCTCAGTCTTCAGCTGTGAGAATTGAAAGAAGTTTGCCCACCCACAACCTCACCAAGTGATGGGCTGTTGCTCTCCTGTTTGACTGTATGTACATTTCTGTAGGGGCACTGTGAATGTCTGAAAGTTGCTCCCTGGTGCATCACATACTGCAACAAAGTCCCAAAATGACTCTCTTTTACATGAAAATTGTGAGACAGATCACCCAATTTAATATGCACGAGAACCTAGTGGGCACATGAGGAAATTGTTAGGGCTGAGCAAAGTCAGGTTTCCTCCGAATTCAGTTTCACAGCAGTCAGTCAAATTGGCATGTTTTCAAGATACATTAGGCCATCCTTCGGAGAAACAGAAGAAAGCCTGGAATGCATGATGAAGAATGAGGGGAGGAATAAAGGAAGGATGGAGAGCAATAAAAGAATATAGTGCAGTCCAAAAATAATGACATGCAGTCTACGATAGACACAGTGGATGAATGAATAATAAGCCATGCAGTTGGTTTGCTATTGAACTCTGCAACATGATAAGCCAAAAATGTAAACACACAAACGAGCAAAAAGTTAGAGAGACAGACAGGCTGACAGGCTGACAGGCGACAGACAGAAAGACAGACAGGCAGACAGGCAGAGATGGAAGCAGCCAAGAGAAACAGACAGTGGAACATAAAGGCAGAAGGACCTGAGATCCCAACTCAGCGCAGAGTGCTGCTTTCTCCTTCTCCAAGTTCAGCCCTCAGGCATGGCCCGGTCTGCTTCTCCTGCTCCCTTCCTCCCTCTTACCACCATATGGACAGATTTGCCTTCACTCATGTATATATCACAACAAATAGAGCCTTCATGTTCATCTTCTTCGTCTTTATTCGATCGACGATGTAGATATTTGGTCATATTAAAAATCTGTTCCCTTTTATTCCTGCGGCTCTGGGAGAACAGAAGATAGTTTGCAGTGAGGGTTAATCCTTTTTAATGGAGTCCCTAGCTCTTAGATGGATTGGTGTACATGCAGCACATAGATATTATAAGGAAACATTTTATTGTTTTGATAAATTGGATAAAAAAAACTGGATCATTGTATTTCGAAAAGCTGACTATGACCCCCCTCCTTCATTTTGCCCCTTCCATTCAATGTCTCCTTTTTTTCTGTTTCTTTTTCCTCTGTCTGCCCATCTTCAAGCAAATGTCTCATCCTGACCAGTCTGGGATTTTATCACGCTTGCTTTGGTCATTACATCACAATTATGGAGCTGTTGGTACAGGGGGGAAATAAGAGATGAAAAAAAGGAGGAGTGGAAAAAAGCGACAGATAAAATGTAGGTCAGTGGAGATGTGCTCGGGGCAGTTTCTCTCCATTTCTCTGTGTCTCTCTCCCTGGGCTACAGCTAAAGAGGCTAAGAGATCGGGGGTGAAAGTGCCTCTCAACCACACCTGCCTCTCTTGTACCTCACACAGACTTACGGCAGTGTCTTGGATGCTATCTCTTCGAAAGCGTCTCTCATGTCAGACACTGAACACTGACCATGATGTTAACCATGTATGACAGCAGCGGTTCTTTTTAACACTGCAAGAACAAACACTTACCGCTACAAATTCATGACATGAGTTTTTACATTTTGCAAATATTTTACTGTGACGATCCCCAAAGGTCACAGGGAGTCACGCCAAGCACGGGAAGTCATGCCAGGGGCGAGGAATACTTGGCAGTCTGGACGCAGCCATAAAAACCCATGAGTCCCGAAAAAACAAATTATTCTGGGTCCCATCAAAAATTAAATGTTTAATTCTTATAAATTCTGAAGGCCTCAGATGCCCTCAAACCCAACTCTTATGACATACTGCACGGATAAGCACCTCAGTTCCCTGAAATCCAAATATGGATATATGCACACAATAATTCAAAATTTAAAAATGTTTAAATGTAAAAAGGCTTGATTGAGCCATTTCGATTTATAAAAGATGTTTAAGTCTTCTAATGTATGCAGATGTGTGTGTGTCTATGATATACACATAAATATATATATAGACACACACACATTCATATACAAAAATGTACCTTCATATGTATATTTATATATGTATGTATACTACTCTATTTTTCCAGATGCAGATGAAAAACTTGAGACTCTCTCAGTGTCTGATCTTCATAAGACAATAATTTGAGACATTCTCCTACCTTCAGAGAGTGAAACCTGGGGCCATCATTTGCAGTGTGTCTGCTAGTACATGTAGTTGTTGACTAAATGATGGGATATAACAAGTAAATCATGTGGCTCTGAGGGACTTTGTATTTGTTTCTGATGGCCTCAGACTGTTGCTAGTTTTGATTTGTTTGATAAAAAATCCACATAGCTATAAAAAGATTATCCATGTAAACAATACAATACAGTCAAACAAAGTCAACTGCTGTGTTATTAAAATGACAATTCAAAATGTATTACAAAGACAATTGAAACAAATGATTGCAATTAAAATGATACTGGGTAAAAGTGTGAATCACAAGTAGCGCACTTGATCTTAATCACCTGCAGCAAACAGTGGGTCATTCATTACACATTGGTCTAACACACGCCTCCTCTTCCATTTTCCAGGTCAGTATTTCAGTGTTTCTCAGAGGAAGAGGACCCCACCCTGAAAGCCATCCCAAGGACACCTGAGACAAGTGGTGTCATTGGGCGCAGCTCCTCTTTCTGTGACATAAGATCTATTAACCCCTACATATAACCTCTAAAGTGCAAATGTTGGTTTGTGTTTTTGTGATTTAAGAACACATTTATTTCATTGTTCATTTTTCATCCACATGTCACAGCATGCAGATCGGATGTGATTCATCCTCATGCTCATGGGTTGTGTTAAAAACTAGTATTTGCATATAAGTTAGAGTGAAAAACAGTGATGGTTCAGACTTTATTTATTCATTTATGCACTGATCCCCTTAGTCACACGATATTATTCTCCTAATTTTGAAAGTTCGTTAAGTGCTACAAAGCATCCTCCTCCTAATCGAACATTTTAACAGATTCCTAGCCGCGGAGAGCAGATTACAGATGGACGCTCCTTGTGTGATAACAGCCTAAATTTTAGCGGGCTGATAAAAATGAGCAGGTGGTATAAAACATAAGAGTACACTGAGTGCGCTTAGTGTGTGCGTGTGTGCGTATGTGTGTGCGTGTGGAAGCTCCGAGGCTGCAGGCTGAGCAGGAGAGAGTGGGAGGAGCGGAAAGTGCTCCAGTCCAATCCGGGCCGGCGGGTAAAGCCTCTCCTATACGCTCTCCCCTCCCTCAGCCCGCAGAAAACAGTGAAACCCTCCCATAGAGGTGAGAGCGCAGATGTCATGAGACAGGCGAGCACACGCACCGAGCGCACAGACCGACACACCGACCGACCTCAGCCCGCCTCCCCGCGCCCTGCACTGGGATGCTTTTAGCGCACAGACGCCTTCGATCGGGGCAGCCATTGGACGTCGACGCAGATCTCCAGCACTGTTTTCGTTGTTATTATTTTTAAACCGAGGACCCCCCCCCCCCTCCACCTCCGCCGCCTCACACACGCAGACACACACACGCGCGCATCGCCCCCGTCACCCCTTTTTTAGAGTGTTAATGTTTGTTTCTTCATGACTGCTGCTTTGGGAAGCGAGTCGCAACACCAGCTCCAGCAACGCCAACACCATGCGAGGTAAGACCCATCCAACTGCCCGCTTCCCGCTTGACACAAACACACGCACACACACACACACACTCAAAGACATGGCAGGGTTTATCTGGACTGGAGGCCTTGAACGTTTTTCTTTCTCACTTTTGGAAAGGCCCTAAATGAAGAGTTTATGATGGGACCCTGTCCTTGTGCATCCCGCACAGTGAGCGTTAAGTTCACTCGGATCCCCGTCGGCGTCCGAGACGGAACGGGCCCGCCGGTTTTACCGAGAACGCACGCGTAAAAGGGAACACGGAATTAAAAGTGGCGCTCAATGTTCAATTCCCGACCTGAGCGTCGCTTCCACGTCCTGGAAGAAAACTTTTCTCATTTCATTGGTGGGGGGAGAAACTTTTACCGGATGTTTCACTTCAACGCCCGCTCCACTAACCCATTTCCGTTGAACGCGCCGCATCTCGTCACAGCGAACGTTAAAAAAAATCAACGTCAATGTCGTCCCTCTTCGCGCGCTCGCGCACACGCGCACCCAGGTTGACACTCCGCCGTCCCTCTTCTGTTGGATTTCATTTTCCATTTGCGTTACCCCCCACCGCCTCTTCCCCGACGTGTCTGCAGTCAGAATTGTGAGATTCATTTCTCATGGACGTGATCTATTGAACCGTCGTTCAATTGCGGGCTTATCAGTCCGTGGACCTGCAAATAAAAAACCCTGTCAGAACGCAAGTGAAAGAGCAGGCTGTCAAAAACTTTTACATCGACTATACGTCTAATTTTCTCGA
>CAAKHD010003664.1:23707-212161 GCA_901007705.1 Fistularia tabacaria
CCACTACAGCATGGTGGCAATGGGGCTGGTTGCTTAGGCAACAGCGTCTTCAGTGTGTCTGGCTGGGCTAGAGGTGTGTGTGCGCGTGTGTGTGTGCGTGTGTGTGTGTGTGTGTGTGTGTGTGTGTGTGTGTGTGTGTGATGATATAGTGATGGGAAAAAGTGGGGGCTGGAGGTAGTAACACTTATGCTCATGCAGCAACAGTGTGACTGTCTATATTACTGAGTGGACAAAGACATGCTGAGCACAAGAGATGAAGATGGGGGAGGGGAGATATTCCCGCTGCAGGGCAATACGAGTATTACTGTAATACAAGGCGGACAGTACAGAAACTCAACGGGTACAGGGCGTGTTATAACGATGATGGAGAATCAAATTAACTCAGCGGGATTTATTGACCAGATCAGGCCTGGATGTTTTAGTGAGGGAGGATAACTACTGGAAATGGGGTCATTAAAGTTGTTTACAAGTTGTCACTAACACACTGAAGGAAGACATTGATTGGACAAGAGTGATGCTTTCGGTTTGCTCATATGATAATGCAAACATTAAACATTTTAACTGACATGTTTACTTCATCTTTCCACTCTGGTAAGCAGAAAACCCAGTGTGAAGCAGACTGAACTGAACTGAAATTAAAGTGTCCGAATCCTCGTTTTAACTTCTTTCATATTTGCCTATTTCAGGATGTAATGCTTTTGAGTTTGTATGTGCCTGCTATTTGAGATATTTTACCTATTATGTCAGATAAAAATATATATTTTTTGAATTATTTGATCATTATTATCCATGAATTTGTATGAATTCAGTTATTTTCGTAATGTCTATGATGAGATAGATCTGACATACCACATTCCCACAGTGGTCAGTAATCTTTGGAAATTCACTGATTTGTGACTTACGAAGAGAAGCAAAGAGAATGTGCTGTGTGGAAGACAGATAAAGCACTGAAAATAATTTTAATAAGTAGAGCAGAAAGTCCACCACTCCTCAATTTGGCCTTAGATGTTAAGGAAAAACAGTGTGAAAATAAAAGCAGTCGGGAAAGAGAAAATGTGACAGCGTGTGACAAAAGTCCATTTGAATCCATAGGCAGTGGCAGCATTCATTGATTTTAATAGGACAATATGATGTGAAAACATGAGAGAAGACACCGGGGAGATAACCCAAGTAGCACAGCTATGCACTATTCCCAGCTGTGTGTGTTGATTCAGTCAGCGATCATGCCACCAGAAGTTTCCTTGGTGTTTTCATCATTGGCAGGGGAAAAAAAAAAACGCTTGTTCCTCTCTAAGCTCTGAGCCAAAGAAGACAGAGTTATAGCGCAAGATGGAAATAGATCATGAAATACAGAAACTGAAATGATTTCCAAGTCACACAGCCACTTACAGCAAGGAGGAACACTCAGAGACATATGAGGAAGTCAAACACACTGAAGTGGAATGGATGGCGAACAGTGATAGCATAATTCACAGTGTGTAGACATCTAAGACCAGCTCCAGAGTTGTTCAAATTTAACAAGGATGGTGGGGGGTAAAGTGCTGATATCCTTCATTTTCCCAGAAGATATCTAGCTAACTGGAAAGAAGCTATGAATATTTTTAATGAAGGAGATACCACCCACATTCATCCTAACAAATCAACCCTTGGGACTTCAGTAGGAGTTTTGTTTGCCTTTCCAGAGTGTCTTACACTGGCAAAAGTTATGGGGGAAAGTGATTTCAATTCTGTTTCAATAAGTTGTGATACTACAGCACCTGCATCTAGAGTATACAGATATGTCAGTGCACCATATTTCGTGTGTGCATTGGGGTGTTTTAGTTATAGATTATTCTTGGCACCTATATATACATGTGCACATAGAAACACTCACAAATAGTGAACATGTACAGCAACACCTAGTGGACTTCATTCGCTGTTACATTATCAGCCTGTATATGGAGCCATTTTTAGTATGTTCATACCACTATATGTCTTTGAGTGCATCTATATTTGTAACTTAACTCTATTTATAGTCCTGAGAGTGAGCCACTTATGTACTTTAGATGAAGTATTGTGAAGATATTGGTTCTGGACTGCTATTTTTTTTCTGCAGTGCAATGTAGATAATTAGGCCTCTATTTAAGGAGAGGGGCAACCCAGGAAATACACAGGAGATCGTAACTTCATTAAAAATCAATTATCATAACACACGTGCCAGTGCAATAAAGACCTCATGGCCACGTTCTGCTACGCACATATGCACATGTGCACATGTGCAAACTACTACTACTGTAGTAAATGCTATAACTGTCTTGGCCTTGTTATTTCCAAAGTCCCTTTCCTGTTGTCTTTAGCTTTCATTTTCCTATCCCATGAGATTGAGTCTTATCCTCCTTTCAGCTGAGGAATCGCCAGTGTTGCAGTCCTGCTCTTACATAACCACCTAAGGATAGCACTTATTTTTCCACTGGCTCAGAAAACTGTCACTCACTCATCCAGACCGGGCCAAGTCCTCCCTACCTCTGTCAATGACAAGGCACTTGCGGCAAGAGATATGACTGGCTATTTTTCCAATAGAGTTTTTGTTGAAGAGGATTGTCATTTTGGCTAAGTAGAGGAAACAACCATCTATAAGATTCTTCGCTATGAAATTCTGCCTCAAGTAACAAATTCTCTTCACCAAAAGTCAGCTTTGGTTGCAAACGTGAAGCTCTCAAATAAAATACACAAAAAAAGTATTCTAACTTTGAAAACAGGGACAAAGCTTCCTTTAAGCAACAGCTAAGAGATACAAAAAACTTAAATCTGTTATAATCTGCCACTGCAAGTGAAGTTGAGCAAGACAGCAAGCATGCATTGTTTAATAGTTGAAGAAATGGGAATTCTTTGCAAAACAATTCATAGAGCCTCCACTGCTGAGAGAGGGCAGCAGGACAAACAGTGACATCACTTCCTTTAAGAGTGTGACAGCTTAGCACATCATTGCTGTGACAGCCAGACGAGTGCAATGAGTGGGTGGTCACCCTGGCAACAGCAATGCTGTCATGACCATCTCTCTATATCCTACCTGACAGTCCCCGCTGGCAATGAGCACAACATACACACACAAACACAGACACACAGATATACACACACTTTCAACAATGAACACGCCCACGCGAACATTCACAGACACACAGGCATGTTCACATACTGCAATTTCTCTGTCTCTTTATTTGTGAAACATTCAGTGAAACCCTGTCTGAAACACAAATACTCAGAAAAGCATACTAAAACAATGCACATGCCCACACGCCCATGCTCCTTTGGGCATAATTATGTGCGACAAAGAGGAATACAATCTCCCATGGGATAAAAAGACTGTGAACATATAATTTAATCACCGGAGAGAACCATAACACACCCTCCTCTTGGGTGGAAAAACTGTATTTGTAAAAATCGACAGATATATTAAGTATGTATATCCACATCACAGCAGCCAGTGTGGGCTGAACACACCTAATGTGATGAATGCTAACAACAGTAAAAGTAAGAGGATTGCAAAGACCAAAGAAGGACGTAGATGAGACTTATTGCTGATGGACTGTCGTCTTCTGTTTATTGCTCATATGTGGTCTGCTGTTAACAGTTGTGTCCGAGGCAAGACTGACCTGTTTTACTGACTATAAATAGCATGTTCATTGACAGCTCTGTAAATGTGTAGTGTATGTATCATCCCAGTCCAGTGCTCTACTCTGACCCAGTTTAGTGCCAGTTGGGCAGAAATCGGTAGAATTGGGTCAGGTGTTGAGCATTACTACAACTCATAGCTTGAGCTATTTTGCATTGAGCATTCAGACCAAATCTGTGTAGCTCAGTCCTTTACCTGTTAGTAATTCATTTATAGACATCAGTCATAAAGAAACACAATCATCTTTTGTCGGCTTTGAATGACAATGTGTTCCATAGTGAGAAATGAACGAACAGAGACCGATTTGAATCATCATGGACAACTATAAAGATAAGGCTATCTAAAGTCATAGGCATTTTTGAACTGTAAGAGTGGCCACTGCTGCCTCATTAGATTTTAACTTGTCATCAAGTAGGGGGCAGACATGTAAACTGATACGAGAAATGGCTCTTTGGGTCATATTCATTGTTGTTTAATGTTTGTTTGAGAAGTTTTTTAAGTGCACATGAAGGGAACGCAATATAGCAGGGATTTTATATTTACGGACTGAATCTTTTGGAGAATCCATGTATTATTCAAGATACAAGATGTTTTGTCTGTGTGAAGCAATGAACTCCCCATAGTGCAAGATAGTGTATATTCATAGACGTCACTGTCTGTACCTGATCAGCGTTGATCCTCATATGGGATTATCCAATTATATATACTGCATACTCACTGTCTCACTTCAATCATTTATGTTATGGACATAGATGTTGAATCACTCCGTATTGTTAGGTTTATACACAATTATAACCAACAACAAATGTGTGTGTGTGTTTGTCTGTGTATGTTTTTGCATGTGCATACAAATAGATAGATAGATAGATAGATAGATAGATAGATAGATAGATAGATAGATAGATAGATAGATAGATAGATAGATAGATAGATAGATAGATAGATAGATAGATAGATAGATAGATAGATAGATAGATAGATAGATAGATAGATAGATAGATACAAATATATAGACATAGATACATATATACCTAGATGCACTTCAGTTTCCATGCACCCAAGACATACTCACAAACACAAGCATCCAAGAGCACACAAAAGAAGCATTAATTTCTTAAAACTTCTATGGGTAAATCAACTATTCTGAGGTCAAACAGCATGTGTAGTTTTTTTATTAGTTCTATATTTGGACCAATAATATCCATGCAAATTTGGAATATAGATTTTTTGCATTCTGGCTATATATTTTGTTCTTTGATTAACTTCCCATGAAGTTAGTAAAACTTTGGGATTTTTTTTGCATGCAGCACTATGCAAGGAGATTACAGGTGAATGGCTATTTCAGCTGTGGCTTAGCAGGTGCTCAGCAGAACCCGCTCGTTGGGAAATAATTTAGGATTAGATGGATTGGCTAATCTCTTTATGGAGTGTGCCATCTCAGCAGACATACCTACCTACTCCTTCATTGATCTATCACATAACAGCAACTACAGCCTCTTCCTTCAATGTGCTATGGACAGTTGCTTGAAAAACACCAGCAACAAGTGCCTCTGCATGGTTGATTGAAATATCCTCCATTCTTCTTTTTCTGTGCCTTTGATTGCATCAGTACATGGAGCTGCCTATACACAGTGAGTAGCATTTTATAAATGATAATTTTTCATATTAGTAAATGGAGGGATGAAGATCAAGTACGATATTGAGTGCATTGCTCAAGACATTGCAGAGGTACGTGCATTAATGGAAAGGGGACAGAGTCAAAGACCAAGTGTGGTCTTTCAGTGATGTAATATCTTCTCTCATTTTGGTCAGCCGCTCTAATCTGAAGGTGTCTCTGCTTTAGGTGAAACACACAAAGCACATGCTGTTTTGTCATCTATGTGCAGGGGTGTGTAGCTCTTCATGTGTACGCACATTCAGTCCTTGATGTCATTACACTCTTGTGAAGTTGCAGACACACACACACACACACACACACACACACACACACACTCACCAATGGACCTCTAAAAATCTGTGAAAATGAATGACAGTTCTGGGAAATTGTGCCACAAGTAAAGTGGAGGGTCTTCCAACCAATTTGTTTCTTTTTTGCTGCTCTGTTGCAGCCCAAATCGAAGTTATACCATGCAAAATTTGCGGGGACAAATCATCAGGTATCCACTACGGCGTCATTACCTGCGAGGGATGTAAGGTGAGAAATAACTGATTACTACATAAAAGTGCAAGTGCTTCTGTCTTATGCTGTTCTTGAAATGTCTTTGTTCTCGCTATTGATGTGTAAATAGGGTTTCTTCAGAAGGAGTCAGCAGAACAATGCATCCTATTCGTGCCCACGACAGAGGAACTGCCTCATTGACAGAACAAACCGCAACCGATGCCAACACTGTCGTTTGCAGAAATGTCTTGCTCTGGGAATGTCCAGAGATGGTGAGAAGAAATGGTGCCCTCTGATATTTACCTACATGTATATCTGTCAATAGAAAAAGTAATTCATATTGACTTTTTAAAAAGTTGTGAGGATCCTATATGCATAACACTGTACAGCAGGGAGAACTGATGATTGCCCAAGATCACATTAATGAGCAAAAATAAGGCCTTTAAATCTTAATTTTGGATTCCAAAATGTTTGTGTGTGTGTGTGTGTGTTTGTGTGCATGTGTGTGTGTGTCTTTTCTGATGTGATAGCGGTTAAGTTTGGCCGAATGTCCAAGAAGCAACGTGACAGCCTCTATGCAGAGGTCCAGAAGCACCAGGCACGGCTGCAGGAACAGCGGCAGCAGCAGACAGGAGAAGCAGAAGCTCTTGCACGTGTTTACTCATCCAGCCTAACTAATGGACTATCTACCCTTAACCATGAGATTGGGGGCACTTATGCCAATGGTCATGTCATCGACCTACCCAAGGGTGGCCATGGTAATGCGGGTGGAGTTCCAGGGGGCTACTATGGGATGGATTCCACCCAGCCATCTCCTGATCAGTCAGGTTTGGACATGTCGGGCATGAAGCATATTAAGCAGGAACCAGTGTATGACCTAACGCCAGTACCCAACCTCTTCAGCTATGGAGGCTACCAGGACAGCCAGCTGGGCCACAATAACGTCAGCATGGGAGAGCTGGGTAATTACAACTGCATGCCATTTTGCTAAATTTGAAACAGTAGTACAGAATAAGGATCAAGGTTACAAAATTTGCAAAGTATTACTTGATAGACGTGTGAGTCAGAGCTCTACTCTGAGAGCAAAATGGGAACTCAGACAGGCTCACACAGCTTGGTGATAAGGTATAATACTACTATATGTACCACTTCAACTGTGAGTGCAAGTTATCATTCGGGAAATGTTAAATGTTAAAATTTTATTTACTCCACGGATACCTTATGTACCTTTTAGAACGTGTAAAATATAAAAGATACAAATGAAAAGGTGTAAATACTGAAACAAACAATCTTCTCTTTTAGATCGTATTGCTCAGAATATCATCAAGTCCCACCTGGAGACATGTCAATACACAACAGAGGAGTTACAGCAGCTAGCTTGGCAGACACACTCATATGAAGAGGTCAAAATGTACCAGAGCAAGGTGATATTTTTTGTTTATACATTATACCCATATGTCTGATTTGATATTGATTTTATTCTGATAACAGAATACTAATTCACAGTTGCTTAAAGTGCACAGCTATGCTTAATTAGTTATTAGCAATAATGCATAAAACAAACAATGTACACAAAAAGTAATCTGTACATAATAATATTTTTGTTTCTTTCAAACATTCAAAGATCAGAATTCTATTAAATGTATCTATTCTTATCCTTATTTCTATTTTAAATCAAGTTCAAGTCACAGAACATGGCAGTAACTGTTATTTTAAATTACAGTAATGCAATGATATGAACATATCTAAGCATGTAGCATAAGTGCATTCTTTCAATATTTATTTGTTTGGTTTTAGCCCCGAGACGTACTGTGGCAGCAGTGTGCCATTCAGATCACCCATGCAATCCAGTATGTTGTTGAGTTTGCCAAGCGCATCTCAGGGTTCATGGAACTTTGCCAGAATGACCAGATCCTACTTCTCAAGTCAGGTGCGTAATTCTGCCTTTGCACAATTTATGATCCTCAAAAGAAGTATCAGGCTCTGACTATCGATCCCATCTATCTTTCCCCTCTTTCAGGTTGTTTGGAAGTTGTCTTGGTAAGGATGTGCAGGGCCTTCAACCCTCTCAATAACACTGTGCTCTTTGAGGGGAAGTATGGAGGCATGCAGATGTTCAAAGCTCTCGGTAAGGCATTACTATCTGTGCATTGCAAGGAAATTCATTTTGCTGCTTTCAGTATTTTTGCTCCAGAGTAAGACCACAATATATATCATAAAAATAAATTTTTGCCCTCTCCTGTACTCCTCTCCACGATTCCCTTCAAGGTTGTGATGACTTGGTGAGTGCGGTGTTTGACTTTGCAAAGAGTTTGTGTTCGCTGCAGCTGACAGAGGAGGAGATTGCTCTTTTCTCAGCAGCTGTCCTCATTTCCACAGGTCAGTTAACATCCACTAGTTTTATGATAAAAAAAGGGACAGCATGCATTTAGTTGTAAGGAAAATGAGTTAGGCACTATGTTTTTATTTCTCTCAATCAGACATCATCATTGTCCTTGTTACTAAATCTCTATCCAAATAACTAAGTGCTGTAAGAATACATGCGCTATGAATAGCTCACCCATCTTCAACCAACTGAAAACTATTGGAATAGTTGAAAGATGAAAAACTGCCTCTTCATTTGTCTTCGTAGATCGACCATGGCTCATGGAGCCCCGGAAGGTCCAAAAGCTCCAGGAAAAGATCTACTTTGCTCTGCAGCACATTATGCAGAAGAACCACATGGACGAAGATGCACTCGCTAAGGTGGGTCATCGGATAAATGAAACACAGGTAGCCCATGTGCAGGAGAAGCCACGGTACAATAATCCTTGTTGACATGACAACCCTTGAGTGCAAGGATTAAGAAGTATGTTAGAATCGGTTAGAATCTATGGCCTAGAATCTATGGCCTCTGTGGCTTAGAAACAGAGGTGACCTCACTACGTTAGTGCAGATGAAACTGGTGCTGTCCATGGTTCTGAAGTGGCAGACAGCCACTTAAATGTGCCTGAAGCTCACTCCCAGCTGAATACTACCCAAATCTGAATACTTGATTACATATTACAGTGTAACCTAAACGATCATTTGAAAAGCAATAATGCGTCGTCAAAGGCAAGCAAGAGGATCACGGACACAATATACCCATCAATATATCGGTGGTTTTTGAATGGGTCAATATTGCTGATATTACTTTCCAGATTAAATAATACCAATAAAACTCTTACCATAACTATTTTAGGTGTCATATGACCAAAGCTATATATATTTTGAGTATATGTATTATATATTATATTATATCTTATGTATCCCTGTAACAAAGTAAAAAAAAATAGTGGAGGTCACTGTTCCCTCGAAACTGTGCGCTTGCACAATTGTGTACTGCTCACACATTCTTAGCGCACAAGAAAATCTATGCTGCGCATAAAATACAGTGAGTCAAAAATAATTTCAAACTATAAAAAAAATAGTGAAAACAAAACATCACAGAATAAGAAATTCAAATAAAAAGACGAAAATGCTAACCCCTCATCATGGCAAAATGAACAGGTAGCGACACATCCACTCACCAAGCCAAAGTAAAAAAGAAATACGGTTCTTTTAAAATGGAATGGCTTTCAGAGTATGTGCAAACAGAAGAACAAGCGGTAAAATCAGCTCTGCAAAACATGTTGCAAACCCAAAGTAACCAGCGAGTTTTCAGAGGGAAAAGTGACGGGATGGAAGCTGGAAAAATCACTGAAATGCGGATGGAATTAAGTGTGTTTTCAAAAATGGAAGTTTATAATTGTCTCAGTTCAGCTGGCAGTTCATGTTAAGCCATTGTTAGAATACATATTTATACTTCCAGTGGTGTTAATGTACTACGCAGATCATGAACATAATTGTGGACTAAATCACTTAATTAAAAGCAATATAATGGAAATTACTGATGTAATTTGATTCTTTTTATAAAACATGTAACTTGAAATGATACTGCCGTGACCAGAGTGCACATGTCTGATGTCGCTCACAGTGGTCCAAGGGAACGCTCAGGGAGTTTACGTGTTTGTTCAGACACATGGAAAATTTGAGGGAACATTGCTGGAGGTAAAAGGAAGGTGCTATATCTGGAGAAAAAAAAAAGTGCATTTATAAATAACAAATGTCCTGCAATCAAGTTCCAATGTTGGAATTGACTGTTAGTTCTGGTGCTAATTTCATACTTGGCCTCCCCTGGGGCCGATCCTAACATTTTTAACCATTAACATTTCAATTTATGTTGTTTGTTCACATAAGTTTGAAACACAAGTGCAATTAGATTAAGTCATTTTGTTTTGAAGGTAACAGACATAATAAACAGACACCCTCTCCGCTGTTAGCAAAGCAGGTATATCAGCGAGTACCGTTCTCTTGCTTAAAAAAATAACTTTTAACTTGATCTGTCTCTTTTGTTCTTGTGAATGTCATTTTCAGCTGATCAGCCGTATCCCAACTTTGTCAGCCCTGTGCACACTTCATACTGAGGAGCTTCAAGCTTTCCAGCAGCTCCACCCAGAAACAGTCAACGTACTATTTCCTCCTCTCTACAAAGAACTCTTCAACCCCGACCCCAACTCTACCATGGCTATGCCGAAATGACTGCCCGTGGTTTCCAATTTCGATGAAACTGCATCAGTGGCAGACCAAGTGAAAAAGAATCCACATTTGACAGGGCAAAAGTGGTCATTACGTGATGGTCATGGCAACTACAGCCTCCAGAACTTCCCTAGCTTCATTTAAGACAGGGGGGTGAGGATTCATCTGTCAGCAAGCTTACAGTTACCACCAACAAAACTAGGAATGTCCAGCACTTATCCCATCCTGTTCACCGATACAGTCTGAAGAATGTATATATAAATGAAACGTGCCCCAAGCCACAACATAAGTGGGGCTTTCTCCTGTCCTCCTGTAATGAACTGACTGACAAGAAATGTACAGACTTTTAAAATCTAGGAACAATCTTAAGCTGTCAATCATTTTTAAAAAATGGGTAAGTTAATTTGTTTTAACTTTAAAGAAATCTTTTTAGTTTGCTTTGTTTTGTTGTTCTTTTGTTTTTGTTTTTAACATGATGACTTGGGACGTTGAGGAAGCTGGATTCGGGGAGGGATTGTGGATTTAGAGAACCTATTGTAGATATTCTTCTAGTGCACAGAGGATTCCAGTATTACTTCTTTGTTCTGTTAAAATAAGTTAGTCCTAATTTAAATATACAGCAGTCCAGTGTGACTGAGTAAACATTGTCTATGTATTTTATTTTAATTGATAGTTCTTCTGTACAGACTTTGTAAAGTTGAGACTTGTAAAAGAATATGGGTAAAAAAGGTAGCTGATTTGGGTTTATCGATATATAGAAGCCTTGTCTGGATTTTGTTCATAACCTTCCGATGAGAACTTATAGAATTGTAAAGAGAGCATATGAAGGATTTAAAAAAAAATAATGGCAACTACTTTTCAAGGTGAAAATGTATACATAAATACTCTATTTTGCAAGAAAAAATAATAATAATCTGGCAAATTTGCCATCATGTTAATACGTTTTTTGTTGCTGCAATAATTCTGTCCAATAAAACCTGGACTGCTTTTGAACAATCAACTAGAAACATTCAATCAGAAACTAGGACCTCGCGAAAAACTCAGTCCCCAAATTTCCCTCACCATGCCCCACTGTCCTAATATACAGGGCCTTGACTTGGTATTTCAGTGGATTGAAGCGGACACTAATTTTAATGTTCAAGCAGACTGACGTGTCACCAAAATGACGACAACATGAAAACAAACTTGAATTTAACTTGAAACTTTCCAGTCTTCAGACCTGTATTTGTGCTGTATGCCCTCATCCCGCCAATCTATATTTGCACAATCCAGTCCATGGATGTTGGTCACACTGGGCTGTAGATATGAAGGATCCTTTTCTCTATAGAGCAATAACTTTCACACTGCCTTTCTGAACACAATGATCTCTTTTCCTATTGTCAGCTGTTTAGAACAGGGTAGCAATTTAACTAGAATGCACTATTATTAATTCTTGATCTCTGCTAATCACCTCATTCTGCCACAGACTCTGCAGTGTTCCTTTTGTAACACAATAGAATCTGGGGTCAGGACATACACAGAGCACTGGTTGCCAGATGTGAAAAATATTCAGATTAGTTTTCACATGAAAAACTGCAATATTAATAATTCAACCAGAAAACTGTGATAGACAATCACCTTTTGGCTTTTTTGTTAGTCAGCACATACTTATTAGCACTTACGAACTATGGGTTATGTGTGTTTATCTTAATGTGTTGTGATTAGACTTTGGTCACTGTGTAAAATCAACATGGTTTTACTGGGTATTTACTAACTCTGAGAATTTGATCATTTTAAACAGTAGCACTGCTAATAATGTATCATGTGTGGTGGTACAATACTGTTGAGAAATCAGTGAAATGTCTTGATGTCTTGTGCAGTTCTGAATTCAGCCACTAGATGCTCTGTATGCATTTCTTTTGTAAATACATCTGCAGTTAGCTTTGAAATTTCCAGGGGTGACGACAGAGATTCCTTTGAAAATGAGATATTCATCAACATATGTTACAAGAGGCACGATAGAGATAGCACAAGAGTTATCATCAGGTACCTAAATATTTTTTTGACAAAAGTGACCTTTGTGTAGGTCGGACAATTATTACAACATGTATAGTATTAGTTTACTAGTGTTGGGATAGCACTTAAAACTTTAAGCTTAGATGTTTTTGTAATAATTATTAGTTTGTAATACCCCCAAGGTAAGATATTTCTAAGATACTCTGACTTCTGAATGCAAATGTTATTTACACAGTGGCCAAATCTTTAACTTGGCAAATGCATAGACAAAAACGTGTTTTTATCAAATTAGTGCTCTGCTTTATACCACATTCTGTTTACTGCTGCCTCTCAGTGACTAATTCACGGGTTCCTCCAAATCCTGGGATCCTTCATTTAACCCCTGACCTGTCCCCATATAAGAGGCCAGTGACTCTTTGTGACAATCACTTGCTAATTAAGGCTCGATGCACTACACAGCATCTCTCAGGGAGCAGCTTTTTCTGACTTTGCATTAGAAGAGGGTTAATATTTTTGGAAATTTACAAAAAAAAATGTAATTATAAAATAATTACTTTTTGAGATAAAGACAGCATATGCCAATAGTGTATGCTGAAAATGGAATCTGCCCAGACAAGGCTTTGTTAAGTATGTGTCTGTGTGTATGTGTGTACAGAGCATGAATTCACTGTCCAAATCTCTTTAGTGCCCAGACTACATGACAAATATTGTTACATAGCACAAGAAGAAAAACAAAAATATATATACTCTATAGTGTAATCTTGTAACCACTCATGTTTACTGCGTATTTTGCTGCTTTGGGACAGTGTGGGAAGTCCACCAGTAAGCTGTGAATCAAGCGACAACACCCTTGGGACAGTGAATTCCAACTCTGAAAATGAAGTTTCTGTGTGCGATGTTTTTATTTTCCCTTGCTAGACTGTGAATCAGAGGGGTGGGATGGGGTTGTGAGAAGGGATGTGCTGACAAGAACGAGTTGCAACACAACACTGTAAGTAAGGTACTGTAGCAATAAGAACTGGAGGCATTTCCTACTGTCATGTTTGCGTTGTAAGATTATTTTTTATTTTATTACTATTTACTATTATTATTGTTCTTATTATGACTACTATTCTTCTATTACTATTAGCCTATTGTTGTTCTGTTCTATTTGCATGACGTTTCATTGCAATGAAACATTTGGGGCTTATTTGTGTTTTCTCATGATATTGGGGGTTTCAAGGGAGGCTTTATTGGCGGGGTGGGTGATGGGTTTAGGAAGGATTCCACATCATTTCAGTCAGTATAAAGCAATCTTTTTCACAATCTGAAACATTTTCAATAAAAAACTCTTATTTATATACAACGAATTTTAAATACGTTTTTCAATCTTGATTTTTTTTTTTCTTTCAACCTCTGAATGTGTGAGTTGGTTTAACCAGTCCATGAAAGGCCTGCTCTTTTCTGGCCTTACTGAACCGGATCAGACCCTTAACCTGCAGTGGGAGGGAAATCTTTTCTGAATGTTATGGAGGAGCCCGCTCAGCGCGAGGGGCTGAACAACTCATGCGCCTTTACCACTCCGTCAACACAATCTGACATTGCAGAGACAACAATAACGGTAGCTGACATTCGATGTGATGGCTTTGACAAATTGCACAAACAGTTTTAATACACTTTTTCTGATATACATTTCTTGTACTTTGTCAAATACACTCCACCCAAATCTCCTTCTCCCTTTCTTGAGAAAACCTGCGTGAGCGTGTGTGCGTGTGAGAGAGACTGTGAGACTGAGATGTTTGCTCTACCAATGCTTTGTAAGCTTTCTTTATGCATTACAGATGCGTGCAATTGGAGTAGTGTTTAAAATTGTTAATTTATTGTTTAGAATGTCTTTGCATCCAAGCAAGAGCAAATAAAACAAAATGTAGCAGACTGTAGCCAAAACCTAAAATAGGTGTTTGGGCTACAGAACCTCTTTTACACATGTCTAACAAAACAAAAATCATAAAAAAATAAAAATAAAAAAAACAAAAAATAACTTTTTCATTTATTTTCAAAGTGCCATAGTTAGTGAGAAGTGGAAGGATGGAAGGAATGGGGCGTAGATGCTTTACTAAGTAAGTTTACGTGAGACACCAATCAAAAAAGGGGAGCTCCAAGGAAAATTGTGTATTTGATTACACTAACAAACTGTTTTTACATGTTATGCTTTTTTTCATTTGGTGAAAGTGGACTCTGCAGGACTCTGAGCTCTGACTCTGCTACCAATTCATGAGCTCCTCTGTACAAACAGTTTTCATTTTCACATGAGACTGAAAGAATATGACTGTTGGTGTATGAATACGTCAGCAAGGAAAAGAGCCGCAAGTATCCATGTGTGATGGATCAGAGAGTTGAAGTTCAGAGCTATGCAGGGCCCTTTATTGTGTCCTACTTTAACATGTGTATATATAATGTGAAGGTCTGAAGTGATTTTTGTTAAATTCTATATTTTATTGCTTTTGTAGACATTTTGTTGTGGGAAGAAAAAAAATAAAAGAAATTTTATGGGTGCACATCTGACTCGTTATTCTGCAACACACATCACCACTGACTGACTTCAGCGAGATTTTATTTTAACCAAACACGGGAATACTAAGAAAATTATAGTTTTCATCTTATAAATATATTTGTTTGGACCGAAAATTAAAATAATATTCATTGATACAGATTCATGATATATCGATGATATCGATGATATATGGAATGGAGTAAAAATAAATCATTTCCATCGATACAGATTCATGATATATGGAATTGAGCAATGTACTTATGTGAAATACTTCACAAATACTTCTGATGGAATTTGTGTGATATATTGAAAGAATTTATTGGCATCCTTGATAAACTTTACTGTAAACTCAGCTTTGGTGCTCAGCCTATGAGGAGTTTCTTCCATTTCTCAATTTCCTCATTAGAACTTAGTGTAATGGGACCCAATATGTATATTATTGCGTAGAGTTGTTTTAGTACATGTGCAGATAAAGGGGTTGTATGACATCCCAGTCAAAGGTTGCATTCTGGTTTTTAATTATCCTCTTGGTCTCCATTCCCTGATGTGGTGTCTATCTCACTGCTGGTCTCGCCCCTTTCTGGAGGCCTCCTTAAATCTGAACAATAGAAACATCAGTAAGCGACATGTTGCTCCAATATCACAGTCATTACCACAAGAAAGAGAATACTGACAGGCCTGGGAGGAAGTCCATGCATCCAGCATGAATAATTTGGTTTGATTTGTTGGAGAAATCTTGGAGAGGACACAAGAAGAGGAAGAGGAAACACAATGCACCTTTGAAATATCAAAACAACAGTGTCTGAATGTTTGTGTTTTTGTTTGCTAGGCTTGTTTGTTTTTGAGCACAGTTTCTTTCCGAGCTGTTATCCTCTAGATGCTGGTATCTTGTCTACCCAGAGACGTTAATTAATAGCTAATCAAAGCTAATGTCTCAGCAGCACATCGGCAGCACAAAGACATGATTAATACGTAATCAAAGGATGTGTAGCACGACGCACAAAGCAGGGCCCACCCCCCATGCCTCACATAGTACCGTTGTTATAGAAATAAATGAACACTCGCAGCTTAATTAGTTGGCTGTATATGTGTTGTCTTCATTTGAAGTTGTTGGAGATTTATCTTACAGCCAAAACTAGCCTCCTGAGTGGTGACACATAGATGACATACAAATATAGTCATATAAACACATACATGAAAAATTGAAGGAACAAAACAAAAATCATGTGCATACATCAATGCAAATAACAGGCTAACTGACCTGATAGGTTTAGTCTGTGGCAGTAGTCACTGCATGAGTGTCGCTGTAGGAAAGCTTTGATGGCTGTATCTCCTAGGTTATCAGGACCAAACAGCATCTCACCCCTGCTGCCACTGCACAAGGGCAAAAAAACGCCAAATATGTTTTTTTTATCCATAAACTTCAAAATGCTTAAAGCTAGCAGGACTAAGAGATGGGATTAGCCATTTCAGTACCTTTGGTCATCTGCTTTAATGACTGTGGGATCAGTCAGCTCTTCGCCAACCCCTGGTAAGAACACAATAAAATGTAGAAGAAAAGAAATTAAAGAAGAGGCAGTTTAGAAAATCTGTCACAAGCACACACACACACACACACACACACACACACACACACACACACACACACACACACACACACACACACACACACACACATTATTTCCAAGGATAACCTTGTAAATCCAACACCAGCAGTTCTCTGCGTGAGTATTGATAAGTCCAGTGGGAGAAGGCAAGGAGCATTTCTTCCAGTGAACAGGAAGGAGTGATCTCTTCTCCTGTGTTGTTGTTATATTTCTTGAAGTCACCGGGCATGTTCCTTTCAATAGTCAGCCACTGGCCATTTGAATGCCACAGAACCAATGATACATCTAGAAATCTAGTAAAACAAAAAAAAAGTGAAATTTAATGTTAATTGAATAAATAACAGAATACAGGATAAAACACAAGCAAACCTTGGTGAGTGTTGCATGCCAGCAGGTTTGACCTGGTTGAACACTTGCATCATCTTTTGAGCTGCTCTCTGCTGCTGTATCTCCTTCAAGAACATCAAACACAGATGCTTTCATGATGTTAAAGGTATAGCATAAAAATAATGAAAATTTTGAATCAATACTTACCCTTAAACAAAGCTGCAGTGCTGTGTTGACATGGAAGTACTTCTGCCAGCAATTAACTACCTCAGGCCTAAAGGCTTTTACAACATATATGAGTCCAGGTCTGAGCACTTCCTGTTCAGCCCAAGTACACAGAACCCTGCAGCCCTGCCGGAGACCCCCATCCAGGGAGCCTTCTTCACTCCACAGCGGCTGAAGCATCGCACACAGCCCTCGTGGCGACCAGGAGGAAACCATGCCAGATTCAGAATTAGAGGGTACTTCCTCTAAAGCATAGACACTTACCTCTTTACCTCCTATAGATAATGAGAATAGTTTAGTGTTTCATAAAAAGGCAATAAAATATAGATTTGATATTGTCTCCAAATTAAATAAATGAATGTTAATGTCAAAAAGGTACCTAAAATGGAAATAGGAGTGAAGGGGATAGTATGAGCAAGTCTCATCAAATTGTTTCTCTCCACGGCTGTAAACACACAAACTCAATACCGTCAAAACCGCACAGAGTTAAAAACCCAGTTATCTTTACTCACTCAAAGTCACAATTGCAGATGGTATAGGGTGAAAGATCCAGGTAGGAAAGAACAGTGAGTGAATATAATGCATCAAAAACTTAATTTGCAAATCAAATATACAGCATAATTGAGGAATAATTTATGAATACCTGAATAATGAGGATACAGATTATCTGTGGATTGGAATGAAGAGCTCTTGGCTGTTCAAGATTAAAAAGACACGAAAGTCAAAAATCTTTGAATATGAAGCAAAGAAACACAAGACAACATAGACATAATTTACACAAAACTGTTTGTATGTTCAAAATACCTTCAGGTGGTATGCCATTCTGTATACTGCAGCAGAGATATAGAAATAAAAATTCCACATGATTATTGCTGTAATCTGTTGTTGAAATTTTATCCCCATCATGGCAAACCAGAAGAAAGGAAGACTTACGAAGACCTTCGGCTCATGGGTCTGGCCCAGCTGTTCCATGCTGAGTGGGGGGGGCTCCACATATCCTGAAAATGACACCAATCACACCAAAAAGCTTTAAGCTTATAAACACCATGACACCGAGCCACACACCAAATTTCTATGGTTAACAATGAAATATAGACCCAATGAATCACAAATTTACCTGATGGGAAAAGACTTGCTTCTGCAGCAGCTCTATTGGTTCAAAATCTGAAAAAAAAAAGTTGCTGTTATCAATACTGGATCATCCTTTAAAGAGAATAAGTAAAATCTCAGTTGGAATTAAATACGATGATGGCTGATGCTGGCTCAAAGCTATCATCACAAAATATTTGGCATCATAGTTTCAGTTTAAGAGATTCTCACTGAGCTGGCAGAGGCTGGCTGAAGCTGACCAACATGCAGATTGTCCTTGCAACCTTCCTTGCCTTCTCCAGCAGGCATCAGAAAATGCTGACTGCATGAGAGAAAAAGATGTTCAGGTGAGGAGAAATGGAGAATAGTAGTATAATGTACATTTTTGTGTACAGTGAAGTATGGATACATCATAGAGCCATATTTTATCAGACGATACAACATGAAAGTTGAATTCTGGAGAGGAGGCTTACACTATATGGACTGCTGTCTTGGATCTTAACCTTCTTTCTGTTTTGGCCTCTTCTATTTTTGTTTAAGATTTGAGTAAAGTCAGAGGACTTGGACCACTCTGCAGAAAGAAGAACAAGAATGTTCGGTCAGTATACAACAAAAAGCTGTCAAGCCAAGAGCTGAAAAAACAGATATAACCATTGCAACATAAGTGGACCGTCAACTCGTGGATGCAGGGGGAGGACTTTTAAGGGAAATCACAAAGCAATGTATCTTGTTGCACCCAAAATGAAAAATCGATAAATAAGTCATGTGGGAAGTAGCTTTTTCTCAGAGAGATTTGTTAATGAACCAAATAAGAATGTGCTTGGTAACAGCATCCAACAGTCTTGAATCCATATAAAATTTGATTAGTTCCAAGATTCTGTCTTTAATCAAGAGTAAATGTTTGAATGAGGATTAAAAAAATGTTGGTTTCCTTTTAATGTTTTGAAGTTAAATGTTCACATATCAACCATCAATGTGTAATTCAATTTATGCATTCTAAATGACAAAAGTACCTCTGCTTCTGCTGCCTTGTAGTGAAGAGCTGTTATTACAGATCATTTTTCCATTCTCTTTGTTCAATGATTCATTAAGGCAGGAAAATGAGCCTCTCAATTGACTGACAGGTGCCCCAGAGAATGTCATATTCTCCACACTGGACGACAAAGACCTGCAGGGGCCGTAGGACCGGTCTACTGACAGCCACCTCCACCTGGGGGATTTCGCAGGTCTCACACATTGGCTGGATGGTCTGACCTGGGCAACAGATTGGCTAGTATCCTGGCAAAAGGCACGATTTTCAAAGCACTCAGATACACAACGAGGCTCTGACAAAAGGACAGCATTGCTTGCGTATCCAGAAACTATTGAATCAGACTGCTGTTCATCTTCTGTCTCCTCCATTTCTTTATCTTCATCTTTGTCTTCCACCTCTTCCTCTTCTTCCTCTTCCTCTTCATCCATAGAGGTCTTCTCTTGACTGGGGTACAGATGTGGATCACAGGCCCAGAGTTTGTAGTGTGGGGATTCTAGGTTTTTTTCTCCAGACCGTGGACAAAGAGGAGACGCACAGTGGGATGGCAAACATGACCCAAATGGGGCCTGATCTCTGGAACTGCTAAAATGACTTCCACCTCCCAAAATGTGCAAAAAAGAAGTATGGGATGCTTGTTTGGAGACACCAACACACATCTCACTGGTATGAAGAGCACTAGCAGATTGCGATTCCTGGGAAAAAAGAGAGAAATCTGTTAATGCATTTCAAGAATCTAGCATTCATTTTTTCATTAAGTTCCATGGAAAAATTATTTGGTTTGCTCCTGTCCACAGAGCTGAAAAGTTGTAATCAGATTGGCTAATTACTCATTTCTCATCTTCTTTTACTTCCCACCACTAGATAATAATAGTTTTAAAAGATCCTTGAACAATTTTCCAATATTTTACCTCCTTCACTTCTTCCTGTCCATTGTCTTTGAGTCCATGTCCTCCTACCTTGTTCCCTTTGACTCCAGCATGGCCCTCCTGCGATGTCATTCTATTTGGTGTCAGTGATTCGCCCTTCGGCCATGAAGGTGGTGTACTGTTACATGGCTTGGCCATTAGACGTCTCACATTAAGCACATCACAGTTTGCCCAGCTGTGAGGGACGACGTGTTGGGATGCTGCGATGGGTCTGCACTGAGCCAGGCGAGCCTCCTCCTGATGTAGGCTGTTAGAAGCGGATAGCAGGGTGAGGGTGTCCACAGCCAATGCAGACAGGTCCTGTAGTTGACCTAGCTGAAAGTCCAACTCTGCAAAGTTGTTCTGGATGAAATTGACCTTCTCTGAGACTTCTTCTACCATTGTGCTCATCTCCTCAGCCCTAGTGAGTCACAATGAAAAAATCTTTTTAAAAACTAGAATAAATTGATCACATTGTTTTGGAAGAATTTGCCAAAGCCAACAGGGTTAACATGCAACAATTTGAAAATATTATATATCAAATTTACAATTATTGATTTTAAGCTCTTTATGGGGCACATAGGGAGAGGGTGTCTGTGAGCAATTAAGGCCTTAAATCTTGACCAGACCACAAAATATATTTTTTCTATCGGTAGAAAAAAATGATAGATATAAAATGTATCTGTGTCCTACTAGGAACCTATGTTAACTGATCTGAGACACAAGTCGAAGACAATTACTTTGTATTTCACCTTTTTTGTAAAACAGCAATTAAAAGAGAAGGCAATAAGCAATTAGAGGCAATGTTTAATTTTCTATGCTGATTGAAGAAGCTATATAATCATAAAAACAGCTGACAAACTGAAAGTAAGATGTTCCTCCCATCTTTTTCATATGGATACTCCAATATTTCATGTTTCTGTCCAAGATCTTGATATACAGTATTCAATCTTTACAACTGTGACTTCCATGAATTTCCAATACCCATTTTTCAACTGAAATCAATAGGAATATCAATCAAACCTCTCAGCAGTGACTCTGATCCTGTTACTCTGATTGCAATGGAGGCCTTCACTCTTCTCGTGAAAGTATGCCTGTATACATTTCTCTTCAAATTCATGAAGTTTCTTGCAGTCATCGGGGCCCAAATACAGCTCTGGTGGTAGGAAGCAAGAACTGCCTCTTGTAGTGGATGCATGGTGATAACAGACCAATTAAATGTGTATGGAAAAAGAGTTAAGAAACTCACTGAGTCCAGAGCCTCTCCCTTCCTGCTCCGAGTCTCCACTAAGTCTCCTGCAGATGGCCCTCAAACCCAGGGTCAAGTGACTGAGAAGTATAAAGGGTGGAGGAAGGCATGGTCTATCCAGATAAGTCATGATGTACCGATATCGATTGTACTTCCACAACTTGTTAGATGTCGATGCCATGTCAAAGTAGATGTTACTGTTAAGTGCAAGATAATACTGAAGTAAATAGTAGATATTTTCAAATGCCGACTTTAAATTTAAAAATTTGTCTCACAGGAGATGAGAGAAGAGCAGAGTAGAGCAAAGCAACGCTGAGACAAGAAGAGAAGAGAAGAGAAGAGAAGAGAAGAGAAGAGAAGAGAAGAGAAGAGAAGAGAAGAGAAGAGAAGAGAAGAGAAGAGAAGAGAAGAGAAGAGAAAAAGGGGCAAAGGGGCTTACTTGAAAAATGCAATAAGAATGTTGACCATAATGATATACTGGAAGAACATATAGACAGCTTGAAGAAACGGCGTTAGGAAGGAAGCGGGAGCACATGGATGGCCATCATCACATGCTGTCAATACACACAAACACAATCCATGCAATCAATGATCCCTTTTGAAAAAAGGAACATATTGTTAAAATGCAAATAATTGAACATTCTAACATACAAAGATGGGATGAAATGTTGTTCCTATCTTTCCCTTTAACATTCTAAATCAATGGAAATCTTCTTTCTAAAGACAAATTTTCCTTTGGAAATCATGAAATATTGGCATGTATATGACTTGGGCCAAAAAAACACTATTGAAAGTTGCGAAAATCAAAAAATACATACTATCTAACTTTGCTCCTCTTTCTCTCAGCATTACCACTTTAACCACACAGTATCAACCACCAATATGGAGACATTTCTTCTTGGACGAAGAAAGACTTCGAGAGCATTGAGTATTGCAAAGCATCACACATGTCACCAAAGGTATTCCAGACTTTTTTTCATAAAAAATTATAGAAAAAGTATGTCATCTGAACGACTTACAGTCAATCTCTGATGCATACACCTCCCCATAAATCATCCAGTAGGGCTGGAAGACTATATCTCGAGCAAGGCTCCAAGATGGCTCCTCATTAGGTGACAAGATGGCCTTCCTGGACACACCAAAACTCAGCAGGACTATTGTCATCATCACCACGATAAAAAACATGTTAGTGGTCTGGATGGAAACAAAAAGAGGAGAATTTAAAAGCATTTCCATCTCAGATCTTTCTGAAAAAAAGGATAATGTACTGTCACACAAACCATTTTGGTGATCATAGTCAGATAAGGCCCAGCATGTTGATTGACAGCCAGGAGATCCATCAGCCTGACGAACCAAAATATGATGTCCAGACAGTAGCTGATATGTCCGGCTGTCCGATAGGGCTCAGCGTGCAAACGCATCGCCAATCCAGCCAGGAATAGAATGATAGCAATGAAGTCGGATACGTTCCAGTACTCAGAGAACCATATCTTCAGTTTCTGATTCAATTTCTGTGGCTCTGACATCAATACCTTAGAAAGGTATAATATCACAAAGATTGAAAAATATATTCCTTAAACAAGAAATACATATCAGGAAGAAAGTGCATGCATTTTAATTTGACAATTTATGAAACTGTTACCTTTTGAAAATGTATCATCACTACATTCACGGAATAGTTAAAAAAACAAAAAATAAAGTAGAAGGGGTGATTAAGGAGGAAAAGAAAAATATCTGCAACTAAAGTTTAAACTATTTTTCAATTAAACATTACATTACAATAAACATTTACAACAACAGTAGAACAATAGAATCCCCACAATACAAAAATACAATTATAAGGTCCATTGATCAAATACCTGTTTTATAACCTTTTTAACATAGTTTTCTCTCATCAATATTTGTCAATATTTTCTTTATTTCTTGCAAGCACATTCACCTCTCTTGTTTTCTCTCCTGCAGTGGACACAATGTATAATATGACAAGCCACTCCTGAAAACTTGGTTGATCATCCATCTTCACTAAGATAGTGTAGGAGAATAGCATCAGAAAGGCTAAGTAGGACATCTGTGATAGAGACAGCAAAAGAATAAGAGAAGGGGTTATAAGTGTATAATGTAAAATCCAAAACATATTCTTTTTTTAACCAAAAACAACAGACATTTGAACTGCAGCCCATCTTTGTATTAAAAGTCATGAAATATTGATTGAATTATTACTTATAATAAGAATAATAATTATAATATATATAGTTATAAGAATTATTTAGAGGACCTACTGTGTGGAACCAAAACTTGACCACAGGAGCTGTGTAGAATTCACTGAGTCTTGTGGCACCGGACAGACAGTGTGCAGTGACGGACGAAACTGTTTCTGACACAGGACCAAGAAACCTGTCTCTGAATGGCATGCCAAACTCTGCATCCTGATTTCCCTATGATAGGAGATTGACAAAAATCACCATGCTGAGTCCATAAGGTTTTTCAATTTTGCAGCACATTTTATTTAACTTGCACACCACGTGATCACTTTCTTGGAGAGTAGCTTCTGACTTTAAAGGGTCACGTCCAAAAAGCATTGCCTCAGGAGACTGTGGAACATGGCACATTTCAGCTTCGCTTTTAAACTCCAAAAAGAAGATGGCAGGGGGGAGAATAAGGCTTAGTATGATCTGAAAAAGAGTGATCAAGTAAGGGCCCAACACTGAATTGTTCAACTCTGGCATATCCAAGCTGAATACAAGAATACCTCCTGGCTGCCAGGATTAATAGATTCTGCCAAAACGCCCCACATCATCAACATCATCACCTACATTATGATAAGCTGATGTGATATATTGTGGCTCTATGGCTGCAGAACTATGCTCACTGACTTACTTGGACCCATTTTAAAAAGAGATACTTAAGACGCCCAAACAATGTAGATGGGGCTGCTGGACAGATGGTAGTCCCAACAGCTGGCACTGAGCCAGCATGCTGGCAGATACAGCTGCAGTCAAATCTGTGATATTGTAAAGGCAGTCAGGCTAAGAAAAATCAAATTATGTTTGTGTTTAATGTGAGTTCGAGGTGAGGCGAGATTGTCTGATGACTCAGGTATGTCATTAACTTTTTACTATTGGTAACTCATTGTAAACGTGATACTTTATTAGATCATACATCTTATGATGGTCCGCATATAGAAGAATAATTGACAGTACCAGACAGCAGTCGAATTCCTTAATCGATTTGCACCGCAAGCTTGTCAAACATAAAGCTAATAGTTTCTTAGGTAAGACTGAATCCAGTTGCAATCAAAAGTGGCCACATTACAATTAATACTCGTAAATAAAAAAAAAAGGTATTATAAACATAGTTAGGATACCACTAACTGAATCTGGCATATCTGTCAGTGCTTATAAAATGTACCTTCATAAACGAGTTTTTCCTCATGTTAAGTGGACCGGTCCAGAGATCAGTGAGTAATGTCTGCGTACATGAGTGTGAGACCAGCGGTCTATGACATGATGAAACAGCCATTTGAAGGCAGGTAAAGTGGCTCCATTCCTCCATCTCAGACGTCAACAGCTTCATGGCCATCTGCTCATTCTGACGAAATGCACAGTCTAAAACATCCACTGCCAGTTGACCGAATTCACTGAGACAAAAAGACAGGGCAAGTTCGTAGAAAGCAAGACAGGCATATATTTCCATAGCTAACTTGTATGCTGGAGGAATTCCTCTACAAAATAATTAAATATTTCATAGATCAAAATATAATATATATCATGATAAATAAAAAGAGAAACCAGAAGATTAAACCTACAGGATCTGTATTTAAAAAGTCACAATTTCAGAAGACCCCTAGCAAATGTAAAACTGTGTCTAGCTCAGATTAAAATGTGATCAAGGTTGGGAATTTTTTGACATAGTCAGGGTAATGCCAGGTCACTGTTGCATGTCAAAAAATGTTGCCTCATAATGTTGTATTCTAACTCTTGGGGCAGTCAGTTGCCCAGAGCTTGTTGTGGAAACTCTAAATAATTGAAGTAACATACTTAACTGCAAATAAAAGTACAAGGCTACAGGCTTTCAAGTCCTTTCTTTGACATTATAATAACAACTCTTCGAAAGGAATTAAAGCGACTGAAAACAAATTAAGTTACAGATTCAATCCAGGAAACTTAAATTGGAGCCATTCATCAATGTGAGCCGGAGGATTCATCGTGAGACATTACACTGTCTATCTTTCTCTGCTTTCGAGACAAATTGGTATTATCACTCTTCAGATGAACAAACACTAATTTCATAGATAAAGTGGGCAGTTCCATAGGACCATGATCTCTTCATGAAACTGATATTTGTTTGTCATTTCTATAGTTATGGAAGGCTTAGTATGATTTAGTTTAAGAGAAAAATATGGGTTTAGAGCAAGAGGGGACTTCAAGCAGAGCCTTAGAGAACCACACAGATCAATGGAATCTGCACTGGCACACAATTTTATTAGTAATTCCTGCCATGAAGTACAGGACAGTTATATTGAGTTATATTCATGCCACACTTCTAACCATATTTGTATGCAATAATGTGTTTTGTATTTAAATAACTGAATGAGTGTGCACATGTAGATTTTTTACACATTAAATATAATTGTGAACATCCAAAAAGGAACATTTACATAACGTCATACAGTTCCACAGACTTTATGTTGCAATGAACAATTGTTCACTGTGATAACACTCATCATAACTAAATCAAAGAAATTGAAATAACAGGGTGTCTGAGAATTAATTGAATTTATGAGTGCAGACTCAATGGAATGATTGGCCATAAACCTGAAAATGATTAAAGCAACTGTTGAGGTTAATAAACTAAATCTAAAATTAAGTTTGACATTTTTCAATTACAGTTCCAAACAGGCAAAAGACCATCCAAATGAAAAGTGTGTGAGGTACCAGACAAAAAGAATGTAAAACTGCTGATTTCCAAAATACAGTTTAGTGAGTCTTTTCAAAAGAGACACATTTCATCTGGATGCAGCAATTTGACCTTTATTCTACATTTAAAAAAATCAAATTAAGTTGTAAATGTATTAAAGTATGGACAGTGAAACACAGGCAGAAACTGGCACTCAAACACTCACAGCGAATACGCTTTGAATCTTTCCGAGATGTTGTCATCCAGGCTGCTCTGCCGAGCTTCAAAAGCCATGGAGCGGTAAAGCTTACAGGCCACCGTGGCCCGAGCCAACGCTTCCTCACCATGCTGCCATAGGAACAGTGCCATCTGCTGTCTCTGCTGCAGTACGGCCCACACAAACAAGTCGTTACAATTAAAGGGAACGAGTAGTGGAGCACCATCAAGGCTAGGGCTCAGCACTATCTCTTGATTGGAACAGGGTAAGATATTTTGGTCCTAGGTAGAAAAACAAAAAGTAAAATGAAGAAAGAATGATGAAAAGAGGAGGTAAGGGACCAAAAAGACAATAACGTATGAAGATTGTATCAATTCATTTTCTTGTTATTAAATGACAAATGGTTCATCTTTGATCTTGAACAAAGACAATTGAGCAAGAGTGTGATGGCAAAAATTATAGAAAGACAAATTTAAAGAGTACCTAAAGGAGACATGCAAATCAAAAAAAAGGTGAATTTTATCATCATCTACTATACAAACAAAAGCAGTTACTGATATTTTGTGTTCCATCTTCTTAACTAATTTCATTTAATTGTACAGGATACTGATAGAAGAAGAATGACAGTAAAATTAGCTGATGATTTTAAGATTGCTGAAAATTTTGTTTAAGACATAAAAAGAGGGGAGTGTCCTCAGATAAGTGTCCTCAAATAAGTGTCTTCAGAGAGATCTAGAAAAAAAAGTACATTATCACCTTATATGTTCACTTTAAAAACTAACCTTGGGTTTATAGGGCTGAGCAGTTCTAAAGAAATGCAGGTTCTGGCTTTTGCCCCTTCTTGTGTTTGGTATCAATCCTAGTCTCTGTTTAGACAAGGATGCAGAACTCCCCCATTTCCCTTCCTATACACACCCAAATATGGGAGAAACATTATTGCATTAATTAGAAATAGTGAAAAGGACATGATTAAACATCATTAAAACAAAAACAAAAGAGAATTATCGTATCAGATGATCACAGAGGGAAAGCTTAGCTAATGGTTCTCACCTTGTCCTGTCGACGGCTATATGCAGCTCTGAATTGTTTCCGTGTATAAGTGCTTCTGTACGCTCCTCCAATAAGATACTCAATTACCAGGCCCATGTCAATGAGAGAAAGACGGTAACCTAGTGGTAGAGAGGTCTTCTCACACAAAAAAAGCATATATGTTGAATGACTGTACACAAATACTGCTCCTCAATATAAAATGCTGTGTCTTACGAAATACGGTTGGGCTTTTTTCTGCAGTCTGTCTAAATGCATGCACAATTATACCTGTTTCACGTCTTCAGCGAGGTGGTGGAGAAAACGATCCGTCTGCCCTTGTGGCTGATGAGCAAAAATATTTTATTCATGTATACAAGTAAACACAGAATAGCAATTACAGGATCTCTGGAAACAAAAAAACCAAACTTGGTACTTCTTAATAGCACAGCACAAAAGACAAATCTGCAGTAGACCAAAGACTGCATGTACAGTAGCAGCTCTGGATCCAGCTAGTTTCTTAGGGGGGCTTATTATCCCAGAGTTATGAATAAATAAACATTCTTTACTACACAAAAGATAAAGGCAGTGAAGAGAAAGCCAAGTGTGAGTGCAAAGATGACAAAGAGTCCTATGATCTCAGAAACAACAACTGGGAAAAAGCTCTGAAAGCAATTGACCAAGCAACACAGAAAAGCTCTGTGCAAAACACTTAGTGCGCATTATTGTGATTTCAATCAAAACCAGAGTTTTACAATTTGTGCTTGAAAAGCCACAAACAAAAGAATTCATTCTTTATAACAACAAGAGAGCCAAGGGGAAGCAAAAGGAAACAGAAAAAAGCCAAACAAAAGCACTAGAATTAGACAATTTATCATAATAACCATATTATAGAGCTCCTCAAGGCGATCCACTGTAAGGAAGCGACTTATAGTCATCCCATTGTCGATCAGCAGTTTGACAAAACTGACACGGTCCATCACCAGAGCATCCAGCATAGCCTGCTCCAAGGAACCCATCTAGATGTTGAAAAAAAGGGAAAATAGTCACTATAAAAACACAGATGATTATTCTGAACATATGAACAATACCACTTCGCAACAGTGCCACAGATACTAAAAATTGCCGTTACTGTCAACCTCACCTGCCAATGTTGTCCATGCACCAGGACATCTTTCTGTGCAATATCAGGCCTGTCCCAGGCTAAGGTCATGCTCAGCTGTTCTGCAGAACTGGCCTTGGTTCCTATTCATCACATAGAACCAAAGCATAAAAGACAATTTATACTCCATTATTCATACAATACAATACAATAAACCAACTGTATAAGTCCTACTAAGATCAATTTGTAAACATTTTGGTGGCTGAAAAGCGACCTTGTGTAACAATGCTTTTCAATTTAAGTGCACCATAAAACCATCAGTAGGTCACTGGGTTGACCTACATGGAACGTTGTTGGAATAATGAATATTTATTATAACAGCCAAGTGGGAAAAAAACAGACCCTTCAATGTGGTGGTTAAAATGGCTGCATTTGATGCCATCTGGTCATCTGATTCTGAGTCAAAGATGGTTATCTGTCAGACAAAATTCAGGGAAAGTAGATTTACATAGCACATATGTACAAGGCTACCAAAAAAAAAATCCATGAAGATCCATGCACCCATGAAAAAGATGATGCCAAGCCATAAAGATAGAATAAAGAGAGATGTTTGTTTTTTAGATCTTTGTCAGCTGAAAAAGCTGTTAATTGTGTGACTGGATATGGAGTAAGTGTACAGACATTCCGCAGAAACATTTACAACCACTGTTTCACTTACCGAGTGTCTGTAATTCATGCACTCGTGGAGTAAAGTATAGAGGTGGGAGGCTTCTGGCCTTTCTATTGCAAACATATCACTGATCCGATCAAGGAAATCGTCTTTAATGTCTGCATCCAACTGCCTAAAACACAATATACTGACAGTTACAGATGTAATCGTTTCACATGTAGTACACCAAGTTTATAACACTTGCATTTCCTTGAGCTACAGTAAGAAACTTGAACCAGAAACTGTTCAATAGAGTAAATGTACACACCTATCATTAGCAGTTTGCTTGTGTAAGAAGGCAAGCAGGTCTGCAGCCCTGCCCGACCCCTCGAATACAAACACTGGCACAGGAGGCGTACTGCTCACATAGTTCAACACTGTGGACACAATGGTTGGGCCTCCTTCCACGACAACACACACCACAGGAACTCTTTGGTTCAGTCCTACGAAGGAAGGATTAGTCTGATAGTGATATATACCTGATCAATTTTCTGTTCTCGCCTTACCCTCTTTGTGAGTGCACGAATTTCACAAACACGCATATATAATGACTCACTTGGGTGTATCTTTTGTAGTTGGATGTGTTTCTCGAGCTTCCTCCTGAGGCCTTGTTGGCAACCATGTTTTCCCAGTGTTCCATCATCCACCAGTAGAAAATGTGAGTGGAAACCATTGAGACAAGCTCTCTTACTCAGTGGGCTGCCCAATGGCTGATAGGGCCTGAAGACCTGTCTCATATTGTATTGTACTGTCAAACACTAGCTTGGAACATTTACTGTCAAGAGAGATGGTGCAATGTCGACTTTAACATCACCACTCACATCTCTGCCAATGAGGTCTTTGTTGTTTTCTATCACTCCCCACGGTGTGACACCAACTGTGTTTCTCTTCCTTAGATCATGACCACCAAAGGCCTTTACAGCTTCACCTACATACTTGGAAACACCTTGAATGGATATTAAATGTTACATAGAAATCTTGAAATCTATATGAACAACCTATAAAAGCACAGTGTAGCATATCATTTGACCGGAAGTGGTTGTTGGTCAAACTGTAGAAATCAGCCCTTCAGCCCTCCCCTCACATGAAATTTATGTATCATTCTAAAATGTTCTCAAATTTCAGCTTTCAAATTAGCCATACCAATTACTTCTTCTGGATGACAAAAAAAGCTGTAGAGTATTTGAGATACTATTTTTTTGCTGAGCTTTACAGAGTAAGTATCAATTTTGTCACATTCCCAGTGTTGTTACAAGTACTTAAGGCAACATAAATACAGAATTTGGTGGCCATATTTTTTGGGAAAAAGGTACTATCAACATTCTCATAATCTCATAATTCGCATCTTTATGCAATAACTTTATCTGAAAACTCCATATACAATGACTTTGCAATAAAATCTATATTTGGCAACTCCATAGCCATTCAATGAAGGCATAAAATTTAATTAATGAATTATAATAGTTATCTTAAATGGCAGGTTTTCAGATAGTAAATGGCACCCTCCATCGTTTGTGGCTGATCAAATCAATATGATTAGATGTAAGATTATGTAAATATTGTCATTATGCTGATTCTCAACTATAAAAGTATTCAGTTATTTCACCTGTAAATGTACAACCACCAGGCCATCATCTGTGTTCAGCTCACTGATTTATTGGAATCTGCCAAGGAGCTTTCAGGCAATAATCTTTAGCTTTTATGTTTATTATTCTATAGGCCATACAATTTCAAAGATAGAAAGACTTGTCTAAATGGGCAATATACACATTAGACACACAGCATTATCAGCTTGACAATGAAATACATGCCACATGCAGTGATTAATATCCTATTTTTCTCCATTGTTTAATTTAAATACCATTTATCTGATGCAATGCCAGGAGTTAAAGATGACAGACAAAGACACAATTCAACCCTTTGATACCTTACAAAATTTAAACCTTGAAATAGCTTTGATTCTGAATCTGTCCTTATCAATTAGTGGAATACAGTTATGTTTAAAGAAAAAGTTGGATATCCCTAGAAGTACCCTTAAAATGTGTCATATTTCTACACTTCCATCCCAACAGCAAATATTAAGATACTACAATCACTACGAAAGACCAGACCACAGGTCATATACAGAACTTGAGATGTGTGTTCAAAAATCATGTGGTTATATTAATACTTACCAGTGTTTATGCCATCCGTAAGTATCCATGCCCCAGTACTTAGAGCAGCAGTAATCAGTCCTTTACTGAATGCCTGTTTGACTTTATGATGAAGAATAAAGTTTTCTGAGCCTCCGTGGACTGTCAGGAGTAGCTTTGGTCGCTCCATCTGCCACTCCCTTAGCATCAGTTGGAGCAAGGACTCTGGTTGTGAGTCCACAGCGACACGAATATACTGTTAAAGAAGAATATTTGAAACTTATACACTCTTTGTTTAAGTGCTGCCTGTCTGAGTATTGAAATACTAGGCGGTTTCTAATCAGCATTTTTCTAACACCTGTTCATGTAATGTATACCTTAGTTTTATAGAATCTAATTATGTAAGAAAGTTCTCCTAAGATATCGTCATTGTAAAGTGTGTGACAATCTACTGAATTGATCTCCAATCATAAATGTGAAATAATTTAATGTGGCCATTTTCTGTTGCATATATATTCAATGGCTAAGACTTTTAATTTAAAAAATTGTAAAGCAAATGAGAGGCAGCAAGGTTTGGCAAATTGCAAGTCCTGAACAAAATTATTTGGTTTTGTTCCAATAGGGACATTCTTTACACTGAGTAGAAACACAGACCTTTGC
This sequence comes from Fistularia tabacaria, assembly GCA_901007705.1. Classification (NCBI taxonomy): domain Eukaryota; kingdom Metazoa; phylum Chordata; class Actinopteri; order Syngnathiformes; family Fistulariidae; genus Fistularia; species Fistularia tabacaria. Next base: position 55,819 of record CAAKHD010003664.1, read on the forward strand.
CCGACAGACACGTGTTGCACTATCTTGAAAGTCTATAGTCCCATAGGCATTGGTAGGACTAGCTCTGGTATGGAGCTCGATAGACCAATCCTCTTCCACATCATTAGCAGGACCAGGATAGATGTACAGGGGAGGGGGGGAGAATTGCCATGAATGCTCGAGCATCAGGCGGCCACAGCAGCATCTAGCCAGTAAAAATATTAAGCCAGAGAATAGCAGGTGAGGCAACATAAAAGACGTATACATGTGGGAATGGAAATACAAACGTTACTGGCGATCAGGGAAATTAGGCTTTTTCACAATAGTTTTTTTGACATATCAAACACAAGTGTGATTTGTAGTCATTATCCAGTACCATTTAGTTCGAGGGCACTGATATTGAAAATCCTGGGTCAACACAATAGCTCTGACAAACAGTTTTTTTTGACAATTCCACTTGTTTTACTCCTGATTATATGTCTCAGTGCCTGCTGTGGAAAAGATCTGTTCTAATTTCGAAATATAGCACTTTGTCATCAAAACAAAAACAAAATCACATGCTTGCAAGCAGACTGCATGCATGCTTGTATACCTCAAAGGCTGCACTTCGAATTTTCTTTGTTCCTTTAAAATCTATCATAGTATCAAAAGTTGATGTCGTGAGATGAACAGAAATAGTACCAAAAGCTGAAAATATACCTTATCAAGTTCTGGCATACTTGACAAACTGGAATACATCTATAAGAAACAGGAAATGACACATTACCAAGGAAAGCACATGGTCCATATTCCTGGAAGGAAGGCCTCCTTGCCAAATGATTCAGCTCTCAGGAAAACATTTCCTATGATGGCTGCTGATTTGCCGCTGTGCAAACTAAATAAACCACCTTTCAGATCCACAGAAAATCATTGCGTTTTGAGCTTAAACCACTGTGCTGAAAAATCGTACCTGTGTAGATCCCAGGAAGAGGGGATAAACTTCACACACTCCCTCTTGAAGAAAGTTTCTTCAATCCAAGATTTATGCGACTAGAGAAAGAAGTTAACAAAAAAAGTTAGCATAAAAAATAATAACTATCGGAGTAACTCAACCTCCACAAAAATGAAAAATAAAAAAATAAAAAATTGAATCTATGACCTTCTCAAAGTTCATGCCGATGCAAGCAGCAGATGACATTCTGCAGTCAAAGCAACTACATCATGAAAATCTGAATAACTCTCTTTAGAATAGTGCGAGTTATAAAAGTCTGCCAAACTGCTGGCTCTTTTTGTACCTCCCTTGGTTTTTTCACTGTCTCGCTTGGTTCTCAGCACTGTTTCACAACAGAATTTAACAATAGCCTCACCAAGGAGAGCATTGTTGGTAGGAAACATGCACACATCCGCTTCCTGAGTTGACTATACAGGTTTTAAAGATGGCTTTCTCTCTCCCAGGGTCAAGCTGTGTGAGTTTTAAACAGATCAGCAGTGCAGTTCAGTCCAGTGCCCCTAGTATTGTGTTTGAAATACATATATATACTTAATTTAGAGCAGTTGCAGTGTCAGTGGGGTCATATGTTAAACAGAAATCAAATACATCCCAGCAGTCATCGGACGAGAGCAGGTGTATACCCTGGAACAGTCGCCTGTGGATCACAGCACCGCATACAGACATACAACCATTCACTCTCTCATTCACACGTCTGGGCAATTTAGGCCCTCCAATTAACCTACTTTATGTTTTGGATTGTGGGAGGAAACCAGAGAACCCAGAGCAAACCCGTCCAGACATGGGCAGGGCATGCAAACTCCACACAGAAAGTTCCCCTGTCGTAACCAAACCAGGGACCGTCTTGATGTGAGACAGAGGTGACAAGTCCATCATCCTATTATGTTGGGATTTTTTTTCATTATCATTTCATTCGTCGCAAGAGCTTTCCTCATCACCAACTAATAAATTAGGATTGTTTTACATGGAAAATCATGACCTGGGACTCGACAAAATACGCAATACCTATTGAAATACCTTTCTTGCACACGTACAGTTCATTTGAACCGAACTGCTGAAAAAAATGTGGATTTTGAGAAAAGGAGGGAAACGCGGAATATAACAGTTATGGAGCATATCGATCATGTGTGTGTTTGCTCTATTGTTAAAAAAGAAAAGAGGAGTATGAATATGGATTTGAGCCCCAGCTCTATCTCCAAATTCATATGTACACATCATGTATTCTTTTTACATGAAAACTTAGTTGAAACCTTATTTATTTCACAAAGTGCTGTGAGCGTTTTGGTCTGAAAAACTACACACATAACAGTAATGACTGAAGTATAAGTTATATGTTGGACACAACGCTAAAGTTAAATATCAAGATAGCAGTAACGCTTCAATGACGCACTCCGTCGGCTTATAAAAGCTAAGAGCATATTAATGACCTGGTTAAAATCCAATTTACCGAACGTGGCCTTGCCCTCACCGTAGCAAAGATACAAAAAGGCTTCCTTCCACTCACCATGTCTGTCGGAGGATCTCCGAAACAAACGCGGAATACGTTTTCCACAAAGTCAACCCCCCCTGACTGACACTTCATTTTCATTAACCCAAGTGGCCTTTTATCAGCCGCCGGTCCAAAGGGCAGGGAGAGCGATTCCAAGAGCGATCCCCTCTGAACTCTCAGCGCTTTCCTCCTCCTTTTGACAGATCTGAACTGGAGGTCAGTCTCTCTACAAGTCATGGTTCATTTGTCGTTAAAACGTTTTAAAGAATCTGTTGGTCGATGACTGTTGGAAAAAGGGCCTTTAATATCAATAGTAAGATAACATTAAATTCCATCCTGGCATCTGGGTCCATCCAGGCTACAGTGATAAGATCTAAAAATATAAAGAAGTTAAAAAAACAATTAAAATTAAAATTAAAGACCGAAGCACTTGGCGGTTCTAAATTCTGCCGAGGTCGAAGGGAAAATATTTAAGGTTACAGTGCAGGAGGAGTATTCGTGTTCATCAAAAGCTGCTGTATAAAAACATCTGATGCACATCTCTTAAACAAGAGCAAAGATGCCGCAAACCTCTGTAGTGAACATCCAGTTCAGGCCTTGGGTACTTAAATTGAGACTTACTTTGTTTTTTTGCTTCTTAAACCAGATAACATTTCCGATTGCGACACCACCACTGTGCAAAGCTTCTCCCTGTGTAGGCCGGTGCGCATCACGTGACCCGTACCAGTCTTGACATTCCGGTTTGACCACCGGCTATCAGTAATTAATGACATGAACCAGAGACGTATATCATCTGAACTTTTCAAATCAAAAATGACACGTTTACGTACATATGTAATCAAAAGAAATACTTTATAGACTGTACTTAGAAATAGTTAATAGTATCAAAAGTCATTAGAAACTTTATTTGCAGATATTTCAAAACAGCCTCAACTGATAAGTGATGAAGGAAAGCACATTAAGCAATAAAATGACAAATAATTATTATTCTAAAAAAGTACATGAATAAGTACAAAAAAATATATGCTAATGTTAACATGAACAAATATTTAGTAAGTAAACAGTACGTAAACTATCTCTATGAAAATATGAGTAGTTTTTAAAACTCATAATCATTCTAAACAGGAACCTGGTCAAACTAAGGTTTTGTAATGTAAAAATAGTACACAATGTATCAGATTAATCAACATTAGGTGGCTAGATTTAACCACTATACACAAAAAACAAAAATAATAAAAGATGGGTTGTTTAAGGGGGAGAGCTTTTGGGCACTATCATTTCAACATTTTGAGATGTTTCTCTAGAAGTATCACTCGCAGGCCTCTTGTGCCCCCTAAGACCAAAGGGCCCGAAGCTGTTTCGACTTGTTCTAAGATGACAGCTCTGAAAATAAGAGCCAACTTTTTATTTACATGCACAGCTTTAACCTATCCTGAGGGGTTCTGTCAGAACCATATACAGCAGCTTGCAAAAGTACTCATACCCCTTGAACTTCTCCACATTTTGTAACTTTACGAAAACAAACGTAAATATATATTATTGGAATTTTAAAAGAAAGACCAACACAATTGTGAAATACAATAAATTTTTACATGATTTTTTTTTTCACAAACAAAAAACTGAAAAGTTTGGTATGCAAAAGTATTCAGACCCATTTTCACAGAGTGCAACAAACTGAATCATGTATAAAATTGTGTTGGTCTTTCACATAAAATTCCATAAAAATACATTTATGTTTGGGATCTAAACGTTACAAAATGTGGAGAACTCCAAGGGGTATGAATATTTTTGCGAACCACTGTCACAAGGGGACCTATAAAGGACAATCTGAAAGGCCTTTCGAATGATGTATTCCACAATATCTACGACTGCACCCACTGTACACAGATTTTATGAAAGAGATAAACCAAAAATCAATGCAATTATGTAAGACTGGTTATCTTTATGACTAAATATTAACAGACTCAGATATGTATACTAATACTTTATACTGAACTCGAAAGGAAGTGCTTTTGCACAAGAGAGCACTCACCGTCGCTATGTACATGTATCAAATGTTTTCCAATCAAAGGTACACTATGTGGCCAAAAGTATTCGCTCACCCATCCAAATAATCAGAATCAGATGTTCCAATCACTTCCATGGCCACAGGTGTATAAAATCAAGCACCTAGGCATGCAGACTGTTTTTACAAACATTTGTGAAAGAATGGGTAGCTCTCAGGAGCTCAGTGAATTCCAGCGTGGAACTGCGATAAGACACTACCTGCGCAACAAATCCAGTTGTGAAAATTCCTCACTCCTAAATATTCCACAGTCAACTGTCAGCTATATTATAAGAACATGGAAGTGTTTGGGAACGACAGAAACTCAGCCACGAAGTGGTAGGCTACGTAAACTGACGGCGTGGGGTCAGCGGCTGCTCAGGCGCACAGTGCGAGGTGGTCGCCAACTTTCTGCAGAGTCAAACACTATATACCCCCAAACTTCATGTGGCCTTCAGATTACCTCAAGAACAGTGCGCAGAGAGCTTCATGGAATGGGTTTCCATGGCCAAGCAGCTGCATCCAAGCCACACATCACTAAGTGCAATGCAAAGCGGTGTAAAGCACACCAACGCTCGACTCTAGAGCAGTGGAGATTCTCTGGAATGATGAATTGCGCTTCTCCATCTGGCAATCTGATCAACAAGTCTGGGTTTGGCAGTTGCCAGGAGAACGGTACTTGTCTGACTGCATTCAGTCATCAGACTGCATCTAACATCAATGTGACCTTACAAATGCACTTCTGGAAGAGTGGTAAAAAATTCTCATAAACACACCACTGAACCTTGTGGACAGCCTTACCAGATGAGTTGAAGCTGTTATAGCTGCAAAGAGTGGACCATTATTGAACGCTATGGTTTAGGAATGGGATCTCACTTAAGTTCATATGCAACTGAAGGCAGGTGAGCACATACTTTTGGCCATAGAGTGTAAATTAAAAGTACATCATAAACAATTAAAACCTAATTACGAAAGCATGATCATTTCATTCACCACGAAATGTACTTTTCTATGTTGCTTGTTTCATATACCTAGTTAGTCCTCAATGACATCCTGTGCCAGCCTGATCAACAGGGGAACTGTGTCTTGCTATTTTGCTTCCCTCATCTCAAAAGCTGCATAACTGCTCGTTGATATCACATATTACAGTATCTGACATTTTCCCTACGTTTCTCCTTTTTCAGGTTTCCATGGCATCAGAAGAGTTTTGGACCTTTGACTTCTGCGTGCTGGCATCCACTAAAAGTGACAGATCAAGCTCGGGCAAAGGAAGCCTCCAGAACTGAAAGGAGTTGTAAGTGCAGTCCTCGGAGATTGTTTCGCTGTGCACCTGAAATTAAAGAGAAATGGGTGACGATGGTTCTCAGGGGAAACGTGCAAAGCAGTCACTAACTGCGAACATAAAGTACGTTTGACATGCGGAGATGCGCTACATGTGCAAAGTGCGCTATCTTGCGGCGAGAAGATGTCACTGCGCCACGACCAGAATCACTTCTGAAGACCACGAAGTAACTTTTACGTACTTCATCGTTAGATGTGTTAGTAGCATCAGCTAAACCCTCTGAATCTTCTCTTGATCGCTTTTTGTGGTTCTGAGGAGCAACGGAGCCGCCACCACCATGAAAGCTTCCGGAAGGCTGTAGCCTCAAAACATGCACCGCTTGACTCCCATGGGAGTCGGCGTGCTGCGTGTCCTTGCGAGCCGCTTCTCGTGGCCGCTGCCTCGCATCTTCAAAATAATACGGCCTCTTCCTGCAGTTGCTTCCCACCAGAGCCAACAGGCTCCCCGGGCTCACTCCTTCGGTGGGAGCTCTGCTTTCGAACGCCATGTCCAGGCTGCACAGCGAGCGGTAGCATCTTTTCGGCGAGTCGGGAAATAAAGTGTCTTCGGCGCGTCTTTTCGCCATACAGGATCGTGGATGACAACACTAAGACATTTAGCGGTACTGAGGCGAGTCGATGGGTCGCGCGTGGACCGGATCGGGTTGTTCGACGCTGAGTATAGTCGTAGAAATGAAATTCAGCTTCTCTGACCAATCAAATCCAAGTACCGCGGCCTGTTCCCGCCCACAGGAAGACGCACTGACAACTACTCTTCCGGTGCAGGAGTCTTAAGTAACCTAATTGAATAGACCCTTTGGTATGTTTTGCGTAAATACCTCGTACATACGCGTCAACTTTAAGTTACGTTGAAGTGTATCAGGATGTATTTCAAGTCTTCCGTATTTTGACTTAAAGTTAGTTGCCATTATATTGAGAAATATCGGGTAATGGGATTATGAATATGATAATATGAATGTCCTGCTGCAAGACTTCATGATCATTACCATTGATAAGGTGAATGGCCCTATAAATGGACTAATGAAAGTAAACTTTTTTGTTTTCTATTTTATTCTCCAAACTGCAGTCTTCCTATGGAAAAAATGATCAATGAGTGAATAATGGAAATACAAATCAGTCATTTGCATTAATGCAATTTATCTTTTAACATATTTCTCTTGGCATGTTAGTATATAAAAACAGATACAAAAGTGAGGTGTACACTTTAGATACCAGATGCATGTAGAATCCTTCTTAAACTGATGAGCAAACATGAACTACTAAAAACATTACACTCGGCCTTCTCAGTAATTTAAGGACGCTGAAGAAACATGAGCTTTCCCATTTCTTAAAATTTGTTAAAAATGTTTATCATTGCATTAAAAGGTGAAACTCATTTTTAATACTGTTAAAACATCTGGCTTTCTTTATTGTTTGATAGCTGAAACAAGCATCGATTACGTTTACAGGGTTGATCAAAGCAAAGGTGCCGATGTAGCTTTTGAAACAGTATTAAAAAAAATAATTAGACATACAACCTCTGCTCTTTCAGTCATTCTAATTAATTAAAAGTCAGGATGTAAGTTTTTGTGTGACTGACAAACACTTAAACCTCATGGGATGAAGAGTATTTGGACTGACTTGGTTTTATGCATGTAGAAAAAGTCCCTGCATAGTGTACATCCACAGCACAACATCTTATCATAATAAGACATGTATTACAGGTCTAACACATGATACTAGTGTATTGTCTGTAGGTTGGCATCACGGTTTCCAGATCACAAACGACGGTCATGGAGATCAGACTGTTAAGCTGTATGGAGCAGGTTTTAGTGTCCACTGCATCTTAATGTATGGATGGTCACAACTCCAGTGTGCTTTTTGGAACGTTATATGGAGATTTTCAAATCCAACTGTTTGCTGTTGCAGCACACATGCTCTCTTCATAGGAAACAATTAAAAAAAGAAAAGACAATCATTGTCGAAAAAAGGGTTTGTGGACACAAGACCTTATAAAAACTAATAATAATTAAAAAAAAGGAAACATACGTCCACTAACTTTTTTTTCTTCTGTGTCCATTTTCTTTCCATCTTGTCATTCCAGTTTTCCTCAGCCAACATTACAGTCACTGATGGAAAAAAACTCAGTCACGTAAGGTAATTTGTCTCCTCTCGCCTCGGTGACTTAGCAGCTGGAGGAGAACTGTGTTGTTGCTCACTTCCTTGACAGTTAAAATAGAGTTCTCCCGGTTTCCGAGCCACAAAGAAAACACAATCATAAACATATCTCAGCATAGATCGCTCGTTCTCTGTGTAGGTGGTGTGCACAGACTCCTTCTCTACCTGCAGAGAAAAATCAATGCCATTTTACTACTGTAACAGAGGAAAAAGGAAATTAGATTTCATTGCCTGGGTTTACCTCTAAGTGGAAGCCCAATTTAACCATCGCTGCCCTGATATCTTCATAGCTGAGTTCAACAGAGAACTCATTAGCCATGTTCTCAAAGTGGTAAAGCAGAGGACCTGAAGAGAAATTAAAAACATTTACTTTAGCTTACGTTTGGCAGAAGCCAAAAACAGTTTTTTTTAAACATTCGTCCTTGTTCAAGCAATTAAAACTAATGTATCTATTGAATAAAATAAAGTCAACTTGAATCTAATTCAAACATTTTTTAATATAATTTTTTCTTCATTTAGTGTCCCACTGCTTATCCAGGGTCAGGTCACTGCGGTATTAGACTGAGGAGGTCAACATAGATGTCTCTGTCCCCTGTGATGCATTCTGGCTCTCCCTGGTTGAAAAGATTGTGGTCCCAGGCCAGACGTGATCTAAATCCTTCCAACATGTCCTGGGTCGACCACCCGAACCTATAACCAGGTGGACACACCGGGAACACCTCTAAAAAGCAGCGGCCAGAAGGCATCCTTATCAGACATTCAAAACCACCATGACTGACCCTTTTTTTATACGGTCAAGCAGAGGCAACTATTCCAAGCCCCCCCCCCAACGTTTGTAATCAGCATCCTTTCTCTAAGGCTAAGCCCAACCACCATCCAGGGGCAATTCTCCACAAACCCGAGATTTTACTTCAAAGACTACAGAAACTGCAGCTCTTCTGACACCCCAGTACCTGTCAGCAGCTTCAGGAGACTTTGGGCACCAACCTCCCTTTCTGCTTTCATTATTGTTGTGTCATTGACACAATCAGCTGTAATTTGACAGAACCAAACTAACAGGACTTGTATGTTTATTATGGAGACTTTTCATGAATGTATACACAGCATTGGGTATTAACTGACAAGGCAAGACTAAGGAAATTGGATATACAGAAATATAACCCAGCCTCAGTTCTCAATAATAGACATGTTTATGGAGAAAGTCATCGGAGCAGTTGAATAGAGATCAAGTCTTTAAAAATCTTTATGAATGTAATTACATAAAGAAGTCAAGACAAGAAGTCTATGGCAATTAAGTAGTCCTTGTTAAATTTAGCAATGTCAACAATTTTGTATACTAATTTTTTCAATGTAATGTTTGTAAAAGAAAACTGTTACAATTGTTTAATTGACTTACCCAGATTGATCCACACTCCACCAGGTTTAAGAATTTTCCAGATGGTCTCAACATACTGAATGACATTATGAGCTGTGTCAATGAAAAAGCAAGTGGCCACGCAGTCCCAGGAGTCTGTCAGAAGAATACAATTAATCAAGCAGATAACATAATTCAAAAATGAAAAAAAAATAATACTGATAAGATGCGGGGTTTACTGAAGATTAATTGTTTGACATGTATTTATGACCAAATGACCAAATTCAAGACCAAGATAAATGTACCTAGTTGTTTCGGAAAAAAAGCCAAACAGGTAAAAACATGTGTTTTTAAAACAGCGATTAAATCAGATCCTTGTCAATAAATAGGGTGGAAAAAAGCTATATTGTTTGTACCTGCTTAGACCTCAAAAAGAACACAAAGTTAAATATTTGTTAGTTTGAAAATTTTTTAGAATTTTAAGGAACTGTTTAACCTTAATTCTGCTTTAGGGCTATACCTCTACACATTGCTTCACTGCACAATCTGTTACTGACCAGATTCAGAGTAGACTTCCAGGAAGTCCCCTGCTACCATGGAGAAGTCAGAATTTGGAGGTAAACTTTGTGGATTTATATCGGGAAATCTGACAGGTCGTGTCTGGTCACATGATTTCTTGTTGTTGCTGTACTGATGGATCCAAGGGTACAGGATCTGAGAATTGACCTTTTCACATCTGAAAAAAAAACCATGAAGTTTTGCAGAGGGTGATGACTGACAGCAAAGGATAACTGAGGTCAAATGATGACAAATGTCTCTTGTATCTTTCATACCTATTAAGAACATAGTTTGAAGAGAAAAGCATAAAGAAGCTCCATTCATTGCCTTGGCAAATGTAACCAAGGCGTGCAATCTCCCAGGCTAGACGGCCAAGACCAGCACCCGGAACAAGCACACTCACCCTAGACACATCACTGACATAATAAAATGTACAAAATGCACACATCACATGGAAAAAATCAGTAAGTCAAACAAACTGAATGGTAATTGGGTTTTTAAGTAGCATGACATTCGATTTTAAATATTCTTCTACATCTAACATCTGTGAAAACCCTTGTGCTACTTTGAGTGACTGAGCTTGTGTGCTTCTTACTATTGGTCACTTGGAAAGAGTCTTTGGATTTCCCGGATGATAGGCTGGTAGCAGGACTCTCTTTCAGCCCGGCCTGCCTCACTCCAGTCCCTGACAAACTGCTTTATGGTGGACTTTAGCTTGTCCATATCAAATGTTGAGGAGGGTCGCGCCTTCCTTGGGTCTTCCTGAAGACAGAAAAAGGATACACTAAATCCACCAAAATTTCTAAAGGAAACCACTCAATTCAATTCAACTCAAAAAACTTTATTTGTCCCCTGGGGGAAATTATTACAACAAACTTAACAGACAAAAATACCATAATACAAACTTTATCTGGAAATAGACAAAAATCTAACATAATCAAAGATGGAACTGAGGCGAGAGCCTGAAAAAAAATTATACCAATGCAAAGGCAATTTAAAAGTAGAGCTGAATAATGTAGGATAAAATAATACTGGGGAATTGAGTAGATTTTTTTTCCAGTATCAACATTATCAGGAAACCTGCTTAGGTCCAGCGATTAACAGCAAGCTGAATATCATTCCAAGACAATGAGAGGGAGTGTAATTCTTCTTCCTAAAATCTTGCTGAATTTCTGTTGACTTATTCATCTTTTATTAGTCATATTTTCCTGATTGAAATAGTAACATTTCCCCACCACGATTTACTCATCACATATAATTGTATGATTTTAAACATGATGACGTCACTTTGGGGGCAAAAAAATCATAGGCTAATTTGAGAAATATATAAAAAAATTACCCGCGACCCTGAGTGTAGGATGAGCGGCAGATGATTGATGGATAAATAAATTAGTTATCTAATTAAAAAAAATGTGAAAATCAACAGATATCAAACCAGTGATTTTTTTAACATATTTATTGATAAATCCAAGCTCAGTTGAAAAAAAATAACCGCATTTGGATTCATAAGATTACTGATGGGAATTTCCTTATCAAACAGTTATCTGTGCAAATTGTTTTTCAGACAAGGATATACTAACTCACACAAAACATCTTTTAATCTTTTTTTATTCTATAGCGATTGGAGATTATCAATTGAATGTCTACAGTAACCGTTGGTGAATAATGCAAAACGTCTCCAGAGTCTTTCTCCCCTCATTTTCCCAGTTTGCCTGAGACTGGAACATAGGAGGCATCCTAGTTTTACCTTGGTCTGAGCCATGCCATTCTACCTATTATACAGGTTGCAAGCCGGTCCTTACCCTCTCACCATAATCGATGTTCTCAAACATGTGGATGCTGTTGTGGATGATGGCCTGTAGGATCTCATGGTTGTGATCGGCACACTGACTAACTTGGGCTAGGTTGGACATGACCGATGGTAGCAAATCCTGATGTCGCTTGGGCAGCCTAAGAAACTGACGTTCTGCACGCTTGACCTGCTCCTGGACATGGGTTCTGATAGGGAAGACCAAAAGAGAGGGCTAGAATTCACAGGCTTTCTAAAACAAAAGAGTGAAGCAGTTCAGTGATTTGGTGCTGTTGCAAATTGGTGGACTCTGAGTTGTTTTTCTACATTATTTTGTCTGATGTCCCCAGTATGTTGGTGTCTTCTTTAAATTATTGGCTTTTAATGTGCCTAAAATAGGGTTGCTAAGTGTGTGAAAAGGAGCAAGCACTAAGCCCAACCCACACAGGATATGGTTACATTAGATGAATTTCATCAATATGATTCTTGTACTAAAATGCATTGTTTTCTCCCCTCTAAACTATTAACTCTTAAATTTTTTATGTGTTTAGGTGAACAATGTGCTGTCACTTCCTTTGGTAATATCTACGTAGTATAGATGAAAAGCTACCCTTAAATCAAGACAAAATTGGCAGAAAACATGAAATGACAAAGCAGCCGAAAATCTGTTTGACCAGTTAGATTAAGATTTCTTCTTCCAAATCTGCCTATTATTGCAAACAACATCGTTCAACTTTTACATGGTATAATAGACATCCTCTGATCGCACTATCCCTGAATATGTTTCCTGCTTTGTTGAGATATTGTACCTGTAAAATCTAAAAGCATCGATAATTCTCCAGAAATGTTGCCTTTCCAGCTTAGCCTCCTCCTCGGGGTTGTGTTTTATTTCGCCTTTGTGAAAATATGATCCTTCTTGCGATCCCTTTTCTGTTGTTTCGGCCATGTTCAAACTAACCGTCCGACATCCAATCAAAACTCGACGGGCGTCTTCTTCTAACAATGGGTCAACATGTTGTGTAAAGCTCTCTACTGCCTCTCATTGGACTGCAGTCGAACTGCACCACGTTCACCGCAAACGAATTTGTGAGGTTAAGTAACTCATCAACGGTTGAATGGCAACGAAATTACAATTGGACGAACAAAATCGCCGGAATAGATTTCTCATATGCCCTAGTTCATATAAGTTTTCCAAATTATTTTTATTTTTATTTTTTTTGCCATCTTAAAGTGTAAAAACATTAACAATTTGAGTTTTGCCATTTTTTTAGGGACAGCAGCCAAATTCAATTTTCTTTTAATAAGCACAATGTTAGATAAATGGAAAACAAAGTACTTGAAATTTTTATAATCATAATATGGGTTTTATGGAGCACATTTGTATATTATAAAGTCGTCTAGGCACTGAAAAAGTTCAGCTGGAAAACAAAACTCAGTTTTGAGGTTAAACTATTGATTGTTATTCAGCCAAACCCCAGCTCCCCAAACTATTTTGTTTTCCCCTCCTTGAGCTGCCCCCTTACCGTGTTGGAGGAGTTTGTGTGTCCCAGTGATCCTGGGAGCTATGTTGTCGAGGGCTTTATGCCCCTGGAAGGGTAACCCAAGGCAAACAGGTCCCAGGTGAGGGACCAGACAAAGCATGACTCAGAAGACCCTCTATGACGAGCAACAACATCGGACATAGTTTTTCCCTGCCCTGTCGAGCTCACCAGGACCCCCCCCCGGACCCAGGCCCAGGAGTGGGGCTCAATGGTGAGCGCCACCCATGGGGCTGGGCCGGGCTTGGCCCGAAGGTACGACATGGGTCCCTCTTCCCCTGGGCTCACCACCCACAGGAAGGGCCAAGGGAGTCCGGTGCACTGTGAGCTGGGTGTTGGCCGAAGCAGGGGTACTTAGCGGTCTGGCCCTCGGCTGCAGAAGCTGGCTCTCGGAACATGGAATGTCACCTCTCTGGCGGGGAAAGAGCCCGAGCTGGCATGCAAGGTTGAGAGATTCCGACTAGATATAGCGGGACTCACCTCGACGTGCAACGTGGGGTCTGGAACCAGGCCTCTTGAGAGGAGCTGGACTCTTTTTTACTCTGGAGTTTCCCTCAGTGAGAGGTGCCAGGCAGGGGTTAGGCATATTGATTGCCCCCCGACTCAGTGCTTGTACGGTGGGGTTCAACCCGGTGGATGCGACGGCAGCCTCCCTCCGCATTCAGGTGGGGGGAAGGGTTCTGACTGTTGTTTGTGGCTATGCACCCAACAGCAGTTCAGTTGACCCACCCTTCTTGGGGTCCCGAAGGGGCTGCAAGAGAGTGCTCCTTCCTGAGACTCCCTCGTTCTACTTGGAGACTTCAACACTCATATGAGCAATGACAGTGCGACTTGGAAGGGCGTGATTGTGAGGAACAGACCCCCAGTCTGAACCCGAGTGGAAGTTTGTTATTGGACTTCTGTGCTCGTTACGGATTGTCAATAACAAACACCATATTAAGGCATAAAGGTGTGCAAATGTGCATTTGGCACCAACACATCTTAGCACAATTGTTCTTTGATCGACCTTATGGTCCTGTTGTCAGGCTTGCAGCCGCATGTCCTGGACACTCGGGTGAAGATAGGGGCGGCGCTGTCAACTGATCACCAGCCGATGGTGAGTAGGCTCCAATGGTGGGGAAGGATGCCGGTCAGACCTGGCAGACCCAAACGTAATGTGAGGGTCAACTGGGAACGTCTGGCAGAGTCTCCTGTCAGAAGGAGTTTCAACTCCCAACTCCGGCAGAGCTAAAACCATGTCCTGAGGGAGGCGGGGGAAATTGAGTCCGAATGGACCATGTTCCACGCTTCCATTGTCGAGGCGGCAGACCGGAGCTGTGGCCGTAAGGTGGTCGGCACCTGTAGGGACGGCAACCCAGCAGTGAGCGATGCTGTCAAACTAAAGAAGGAGTCTTATCTTATGGGGCTCCAGAGGCAGGTGCCCAGTCCCGGGAGGCCAAGTGGCATGCGGCTTCGTTGGTTGCCGTGGCAAAAACTCGGGTGTGGGAGGGTTTCAGGGAGACCTTGGAGAACGACTTCCGGTGGGCTACGAGGAGATTCCGGTCCACCATCCGGCGACTCAGGAGGAAAAAAGCAGTGCTCCGTCAACACTGTACAGTAGGAGCAGGGCGCTGCTGACCTCAATGCAAGATGTTGTAGATTGGTGGCAGGAATACTTCTCAGACCTCCTCAATCCGGTTGAAACGGCTTCCGATTGAGGAAACAGAGCCAAGGGACTCTGGATGAGGTCTGCCTATTTCCGGGGCTGAAGTTGCTGAAGTAATCAAAAAGCTCTTCAGCAACTTCAGCCCGGGGGGTGGATGAGGTCCGCCCTGGGTTCCTAAAGGCTCTGGATGCTGTAGGGCTGTCCTGGCTGACACACTTCTGCAGCATTGCGTTGACGGCGGGGACAGTGCCGCTGGACTGGCAGACTGGGTCGGTGATCCCCCTTTTTATAAAGGGGGATCAGAGGGTGTGCTCCAACTTTAGAGGGATCACACTCCTCAGCCTTCCTGGTAGGGTCTATTCAGTGGTGCTGGAGAGGAGGGTCCGCCGGATCACTGAACCTCAGATTCAGGAGGAGCAGTGTGGTTTTTGTCCTGGTCGTGGAACAGTGGACCAGCTCTATACCCTCAGCAGGGTTCTCGAGGGGGCATGGGAGTTTGCCAAACCAATTTACATGTGTTTTGTGGATCTAGAGAAGGCATTTGATTGTGTTCCACGGGCAATCCTGTGGGGGATGCTCCCTATAACGGTCCCTGTATGACCTGTGTCGGAGCTTGGTCCGCATTGCCGGTTGTAAGTCGGACACGTTTCTGGTGAGAGTTGGACTCCGCCAGGGCTACCCTTTGTCACCAATTCCGTTCATAACTTTTATGGACATAATTTCTAGGCGCAGCCTTTTTGTAGATGATGGGGTTCTGTTGGCTTCATCAGGCCATGATCTCCAGCTCTCACTGGAGCAACCAATGTGAAGCGGCCGGGATGAGGATCAGTACCTCCAAATCCGAGACCACGGTGCTCAACTGGAAACAGGTGGCGTGCCGACTCCGGGTCGGGGAAGAGGTCCTGACCCAAGTGGAGGACTTTAATTCTCTCGGGGTATTGTTCACAAGCGAGGGAAGGATGGAGCGTGAGATCGACAGGTACAGTGTCTGCAATGATGCGGACTCTGTAACGGTCTGTTGTGGTGAAGAGGGAGCTGAGCCGTAAGGCGAAGCTCTCAATTTACCAGTCTATCTACGTTCCTACCCTCACCTATGGTCACAGGCTGTGGGTGGTGACCGAAAGAACAAGATCGCGGATACAAGCAGCTGAAATGGGTTTTCTCCGCAGGGTGGCTGGACTCTCCCTTAGAGATAAGGTGAGAAGTTTGGCCATCTGAGAGGAACTCGGAGTAGAGTCGCTGCTCCTTCCCATAGAGAGGAGTCAGATGAGGCGGCTTGGGCAATCTGGTCAGGATGCCTCCTGGACGCCTCCCGGGAGAGGTATTTCGGGCATGTCCATCGAGGTGGAGGCCATGGGGAAGACCCAGGATACGCTGTAGAGAGACTGTGTCTCCAGGCTGGCCTGGGAGTGCCTTGGGGTCCCCCCAGAAGAACTGGACCATGTGGCCGGGGAAAGGGAAGTCAGCGTCTACTAACTGCCAACCGGTTAAGGGTGTACCCTTCCTTTCACCCAATTACCGCTGGGACATCATCCCTGCAACCCTAGGCAGGATGAACAGTAGATGATAAATGAATACTTGAATAAAAATGGCAAAAATACTGGTACCAGAACATTCACTGAAAAAGACAGAGATTACACTTATTCAATGGTGTATTGTTTTCAGGCTTCATTCGTTAATTCATTTTAAGTCTTCTTTCAGAAACATATATTTTATTTTCGGTGAATCCTTTTCAGATGAGGTTTTGTCTGAAATTCCACATTTTGATTTCAAATGCTACATTATATTGTAACTTTTATGGATGGATGTTGTTTGATCATGTATATTTTAATTATCCTGGCTTCAGACCTTAACATAGGCAGTTCGATAATCCCACTATCTATAGCATGCTGGAAAAAGGAAATAACATATACAATATGTCATCATTGCTTCTTCCAAAAGCATGTGATAAAGTTCTTGGGACTTGATAGGTATAGGTAAGATATAGGTATACTTTAAATACCAAAACATTTTATGTAAATATTCATGATGCAAGTGTTTATATTTGAATCTATATGCTTTTGATACACTAAAAAAATTAAATTCTTGCATGGTAATTTTATAGTGAATATGCTCTGTCATAAATCAAAAAAGAGACAAAAGGATTTTTAAAGGTTTTTATCTAAGATGCAACCTCTGTGTCTCACTGAGCAAATGTTAGCTCCATCAGATGGTTGGATTGACAATTTTCCCCATAAAGAGGATGTTTCCTGTTGTCTTTTCAATAATTATGGCCATAAATGGACGATCAAATTTCAATACAGGGACATAATGGGTAGACAGTGGCATGATTTTAATGCCTGTTGCTCCTGAGGCAGTGGCTCCACTTTCATCAACATCCAATGTGGCTTTGTGCATGATCTGAAGTGAGACAAATGCAAAGTTCACTGAGGCTGGCTAGCACAAATGGGAGGAAATGTTCAGTAATACTTGGTTTTCATTCTCACCTGTGAGACAAACAGTCTCTGTCCCTCTGAAATGCCACTTAAATCTGCATCAACACCAAATATGTGTGTCATCCCCATTTCCATCAGCAGATTGTTCAGGCGGAAGGAGGACTTGATCGAAAACTTTGGAATAAATATGTGAATATTCCTATGAATTCAAGAAATAGACAAACATAGTGAACAGTGATCATGAACAACCCAGTGATTCGTCAGAACGTTATTGACACTTCAGGTTGTACTCAATAGAAAACTGGTTACTGATGTTTCTGTTTGGTTTTGTTTTTTGCTCATTGTTTTGTTGGTGGAGGGGGTTACAAAGCTTCTGTTTGAAATGGAAAACAATGACTTCCAACCTGTATGTCGTCCACTTCAGCCATTTGTTGACAAGGCCAGGAGAAATCTCTGCCTCCAACTTTGCCATGTCACCAGGTAAGAGCAGCATCATGGAGTAGGAGCTGTTGAAGGGAACACTGAGAACGGTTGTGTCAACATCCTGGTCATGGTTGGTGTAAAAGAAATCCATCATATTCATCATTTGTGCCCGAACCTGGAAATACAAACACTAAATGTTAAGAAAATATAAAGGAAACGCTTGATGAACTGGCATACTTTGGGGGTGATCATTATCACTTTGCTTTGAATAACATATGCAACTTTGAACCTTGGTGTTCTCATCAACTGTGAAGTCCTCTTCTTTTGTGAGCTGTGGATCAAATTGATTGGCCCACTTTCCTGTCACAATAAGCAGATGCAAAACCTGTCATTTAAACCTGTAAATTTAAAACAAATGAGAGAGAAGAACAAACAACATTTTGCTTTATGTACCTTTGAAATATATGTAACTAATGAGAAATATGA
Organism: Fistularia tabacaria; assembly: GCA_901007705.1. Classification (NCBI taxonomy): domain Eukaryota; kingdom Metazoa; phylum Chordata; class Actinopteri; order Syngnathiformes; family Fistulariidae; genus Fistularia; species Fistularia tabacaria. Next base: position 74,045 of record CAAKHD010003664.1, read on the forward strand.
CAGCATCTGGATCCAAACTCTCCACCATCTTTTCGATCTTCCCATTGGTCTTCTCTTTAACATACCCATTGATGATGTCAATGACCTCTTTATTTTGAGTGAAGTCTACATTGAAGCCATCAGCAAGGTACGAGTGTTTCAAAACCTCCATGAACTCAGGCTGTGGCTTAAAGGAGTTAGCTACGAACACAGCTGTCCCTTCACTTGTATGTTCTCCAGTCATTTTGTTTGATGTGTTGAGGAGTGAAAAGAAGGCCTGATCCACCTGAGCCTGCGTCAGTAAGGAGTTGTTGAAGCCCAGACCGCTGAATAGTTGTTGGTGAGTCTCACCCCTGGCTCCAGTGGACAGAGCAGCCAAGGCCACGGAAACACTCCTTGGAGAAAAGAAAACATTCATGCCCTGTGACTGAGGAAGGGCTACTAGCCTTCTGTACAGATGGAAGCCAAACTCCTTGTTTCCTGAGGACACCAGTGAAAGGCTGTTGATGTCCACTGAGGTATCTTGGTGGTGAGCTCTTCCCACGCAGACCACTGCTGAGAAGAGCCAGATCCCCAGGGCTGCATGCATCATGATGAACTGTGACAATAGGTCAAAAGGGCAGCTTGTTCATCAGATTACGCAACATTTGCTGGAGCAAATACACATGGTTTATCTATTGGAAGTCTTCACTAGTTCATCGGCACCAAAGACCTCAAACTCTGATTTCTTAAGAAGCTTTTGCTGGCAGTTTGGTTATGATGCACTTTAACAAGGGGTTGTCATGACCTTAAATCAAAATTGAAGCTAACAAACACAATTTGATATAATGATAGGCTTTGTCATTCATCTTTATTATCAGAGAGGAGCACTGTTTAACTGTTTCAATTACTTTAAACCTCAATTAATGGAATTACAACAAAACATTCATCTCAAATGAGAGATTAGACAAATGAGTTAGACAAATTAATGTCTCCCTACATTTTCATGAGTTCTGCTTACTATTACCTAAGGTGGATGTTAATGACTTTAAAACTTAGTCCCTTAAATCGCGTTGTTCTGTTCTCACCTGAGATATATGTTAATTGCACACAGGCACGTATGCCCTGCGCACGAGCGCACACACACACACACACAAACACACACACACGCACACACACACACACACACACACCCCATACACTTATAAATGCTGATTTTTTCCTTTCATTTCCAAGTTTAGATAATATTGGGATACTTACTGTCCTTTGTTTGGGCAGTCAGCAAAGAATATCGTAGACTGAGGGAGCTGTCCTATTTTTAAGATGAGAGCAAATACCTGAACTTTGCCTTTCATCCACGCAAAGTCTTATTGGTTCCAAACTGTGTTTATTCTGGCTAATGATTGTCTGCTTTTTTTTTTCTTCCTGAAACTGCATTACATCCATGTACAAGTCTTTTTTTCTCCACACCATGCAAAAATCTGCTAATTGTTATCATTTCTTAATATGTCAAGTCTAATATATGGAGTCTCTTGATCCAGTAAACACATCCAGATACAACTCTATGATGTTGGGTTTAAAATAGGAAAAAAAACCTCTAGAGAACAGTAAACACCGAAGCACTTGTATGATTTTAATTTTATTTGAATGAGCAATATTGAACAGGATTTGAAACACACGAATAACAAAAAATTGTTTTCTTATCTTCTCTGTACTTTAAGAATGTGCGTTTCTATTTCCAAGCGATTTTCTTATGATGTTTAATATATTTCAGGATTTTCTTTCTTAATTGTTAAACAACCCTTCACTAATTTTGAGATCTTGAACTCACGGTGGTTAAATAAATCAGTGTTTTTCTGTGACAAATGTGACATAGCAAGGTATTCCAGTAAATCACCGGTACTTTGTTTGTTTAAACTACACAGTAGATAAGACTCCAATCAGTACCTACGTTTCTAACTTTTGCCAGTAGGCGTATGTTGAGCATCGTGAACCAAATCAAAGTATGCGTGTGCACGCAGTGGGATTTTTCCCGATAGAAAATTATTCAGTGAATCATCTAACTATTGTCAGTAGAGCTGGTAAAATGTAGGTGATCACTAAAAGCTGCATGAAATTTATGTTTAACAATGAGCTATACTAGCAATATGTGGAGATATGTAATGTTTTTTTTTCTCCCCTATATTTTGTATTCTATTGCGATCTGTAAAGAACATGAGCAGTTGCCATGAAGTAAACAAAACACAAAATTAAGACAAAAAAAGAAAATGACTTTAAATGACAATCAAATCATATGATCAGTTCATCTGCATGACACACTATATATCAGCCCTCAGTGATGTGTGCCAAACAGTTGACCATCTAATTGGATAAGCTGTCGAAGAAAACCTCTATTGGGGAGAACACCCCTGTTTTCTTTCACAGCACAAATAGCCTCCACTAGGGTCAGGTTCTGCTTCAGCATCAGGTAGGCCAAGACCAGGGTGGCAGACCGGCTCACTCCTACATGACAGTGCACCAGCACTTTGCCTATTAAAACACAAGTTGAGAGGTTTAACTGCAACAAAAATTTCATCAATTAGTTATCGACTGTGGAATTACCAGATACTTATAGAATGTGTGTCACTATTTGTTTGTGTCCTACCCTTGTTCCATATCACTGGTGCAGCATTTTGGAAAGTATCCTATACATATATTTATTATTATAATGATTACTTTGATAATCAAATAACTAGTTCAAATCAATTTTAAGAGGTCCATATTTTGTCTAGTCTGCCATAAATTCAGTATATTTCCAGCTTCCTTTACCTTTCTGGCAATAAATTGGATAGCTCAGTGTACGGGGTCAATTGATGACGTCAATTGGGATTAGGGAAGCACAGCTCAATTCTACAAACTTTTCCAAAAATGTGTGCCTAGTTTCTATTTGTGTGTTTTGTCTGTTTGTTCTGTAGTCCAGCAGTCCCCAACCTTTCTTGTACCAGGGACCAGTTTAATGCATGAAAATGTTTCCGCGGACCAGTTAGTCAGGTTTACGTTTATTATTTCAAAAAAATTGCAAGGATCGTCTTTAGGCACAGGGTTTTCTGTCTGAATGTTGTGAAGCAGTTTTGAGGGTTTCATAGCTTCAGTTGCGAGCCGTTCACGCCAAATAATGCAGAGCGGGCGCGGAGCTTGTTGTCGCCTGTTGCGATGAACCCTTAACTTAATTCGGAATCTTGATATTTTCTTTTGAATGCAGCTTTCTCTTTGCTGCCAGTCTGCGACGCTTCTGGGGTCTCATCGTTTCATCCCGTAGAAACGACTTTTGTTTCTAGCTAATTTTTTTAAAGGGCTAGTTTGTTGCAGCTGATGTGTGAAACGTCGCCACAGAGTTAAGTGCAGCATTAAGGCTAAGGCGGACACATTTTTTCAAAATAAGATCCGGAAGGTCTAATGAAAAAACTATAATTTGTTCCAAGACAGATTCTATTTGCATACCGATTCCAAATGATCCGCGGGCCGGTACCGGTCCGGGTGACCCCTGCTGTAGTCAATTCATTTTACCCCTCCTCACCTCCTCTTTTGAGGGCCATGTGAATGAAGTCTGCTGCTGCCTGGAAATTGGCACTCATGTCAAAGCCACAAGAGTCCTGAGCTTCTATACCCATGTAGGAGATCCCCAGGCCCACAAAGATATCTCGCCGTCCTCTATGGTTACTGTGAGCTGCATTCAGAACATGAGTGATTTGATGGGCAGATAGATCAGCCCGGTTCTCTACACTATATCTGTGGAGAAAAAAAAACAACAACCAAACATTGCATTTTAAGTGGTGCTTGTTGAGTATATGTTTTCAAGAGTTTAAAGATGAAGCACAGGGATGCTATGAATCTACAAATTATGGTCTGAAATTAAAAGAGCACTTCGGACGTGTGAGTTAGTCCACGTTTGAGAAATCAGATAGTCTTTCTTGGCTGGCCATCATTTGATACACTGTAAGCTGGAGTTCACAACTTTCCTGAACATGAAATTCAGCTGGAGGGATTAAGCTACCATGTCAGTCTGATTTATGATTAATTCAACTCTCATCAATTGGACTGTGTCCATACTAGATTATATGAAAGTAGGAGAATATTTGGAGAGTAACTCAAGTCACTTTACTCTTGTTCTCGCATAGCAGTTTGTAATCTATTTTTATCCTTCTACTGCTGTATTCTCTGTCCTTTTTAATTTCTCTATTTATATTTATTGTTATTGGTATTTTTTAATGTCTTTTGATACCTTCTTCTGCCCTATGCCACTGCGATACCCAAATTTTTACCATGGTAATCAATGAAGTATTCTCCTATCTTATCTTAACATACGCAATACTTACTGGTCACCGATATAAATCCTCGGCCACACTTCGTCTGCATGGCTGATGATGGCTTTGCCAGTTAATAGGAGTTTCTCCAAATCCAACACCGCTAAGCCAGGTGAACTCAGGTCAATTTCCACTTTACGAACATGAGTTTTGTCTTTCCAAGACGCGGGAAGTTTAGATTTAGATGACATTGCTCTTCCTGTCAAGGTTCATCTGAGGTAACACAATTTCTAAACGGAGTTACCCGTTCAAAATATTCAGACGTAAAAGTAAAAGATAAACCAACGGTATTTGATGCTTGTTGACAAATCTTCTTTTCTGACAGAAAGATTTAGACGTAGACTTGCCTATGACTGAAGTGAAGAGTTTTGTCAAGCAGGGGCACCATAACAGGAGTGTCAAACGGCCCTGGGTACAGGCTGCCTCCACAGATTTAACTTCCAAGTGTTGTTTGTCCATTTGCCCTCCGTTACAAATCCAGCCCTCAAGGCGTGAGGAGGGGTCAATGTTGTGCTTTTGCATCAAAATAGCTGTCTATTTAAAGATTAGAATGTTAGCTTGCAAAAGAGGGTAAGTGGAGCTACACATAATATTCTACCCAACCCTATTATCTGTTTATGGTAAATATTACAGGAAAAATCTTGATAAAAAAAAAAAGAATGAAATATGTGTTTTATGAAGTGTACTACATTTTTGACTTATTTCAGAGAGGCCCAACCTACTCAAATTTTCATTCATCATGATGGAGTAAAGAATAATTTCCTTGTGTGAAAAATGTAATCACATTTAATTCTAAGGCGTTTCTTCGCTTTTGATAATAGATCAGGCAAGTATTACCACCTTGTGTTGGAAGCATACATTAACATATGAAATTAAAAACTTGTGCTCTATCCAATTGGAAATTAACAGCACAGATAATGAAGATATATAACAGAAGACTTTCCATGCAAAGTTTGTGATCATATTTTATGTTATTCCCTATGATTATGTATAAACAATCCTGGCATCTGGAACTCCTTTTTTGAGAAATTAATTTCATGAATCAGAAAGACAGGTTTGTGATGCAACATGGAATTTGATACAAGGACATAAATGGTGGGGAAAGCAGAAACAAGGTCCAAATTTAATGATTTTTGAAGTCTTCGTCACATGAATGAAAAGATTTTTTTAAACTTCTGATTGAACAGTTAATCTGAAAATAGATTTTATTTCATTTACACACATAGGTAATCAAAAAAAATGAGATGACCTTTTCAAGCAATAATTTTGCTTGTTCTTGTATCTGTCACAATGACTGCTCAAGGAGTAAAATGCATGGTCTGATTCCCCTGTAAGTGTTGAGGAAGCAATTTTATTCAAAAGATGGAGTAACAAGGACAAATCTTGGGGATTTTTCATTAATTAGGTACAATATCATCCCAATCATGAGCCCTGGGACATCACAGCTCTATTCAGTGCATGCAGGGCTGGGAGCACAATTGAAATCAAAAGCTTTGCACCTGCTCCTGCAACAGCATAGAAAAGGATGGGATATAGAAAACAGATATTGTAGAGAGGATGAGGACAAAATTGTAATCATGCAAGGGGGTAATAACATGGAGTTGAAAACCAATGCCTGGTTCACACATTCTATATCTGCATGGCACAGACACTCTTCGTCTTTATTTTAGCATCCATGTTAATAAGTTGCAGCTTCCACGCATACCATGTCACTCAAGAGCTGCAGTGCTGCACTATTTAGACTTTGGAAAAGTTATCATCTATTGGCCATATTGTATTGTCATACCAGTATAATGCAGTGTTGTTTCAATGCAGGCGTGAAACAGAACATAAATACTTACAGTAATTCTCTGTGCAAAAAAAAATCCTTCGCCGTTTTACAAAGTTGTTTTGAAGGATTATCCTATGTAAAATCAAGTAGGTCCATAGAAAGATAAGCCATATGAAAACTAAATTCAAAATGCACTCTCAGGCAGCTGTTAAGAAAGCCAAATTCCTTAGATCTCTCTATATATGAAGAGGTTAATAGCGGCAGCAGTGCAGAGAGGATGCTGTCTGTGTAAACGTCTCAGCCAAGTGAGTCATAACAGCTCCATGAAGCATAGTAGACACAGGATCTGAGAACCAGGGATTTGGAAATACATGTTCTTAGATGTAGGAGCAGAATAAAACATACCCACAGCAACATGACAACATATTTGATTCTTAGTGACAGGTCAGGAAGCAACAGCAGTTACAATGTATCACTGAATTAATGAAATCTCATGACTCTACCCTGCATAATGCTTGGATTGACAATCAAGGCCAAGTCACTGACTGAGGCTGAAAGTCAGTAATGATATGTACAAGCAACCATTTGCCCTTTGCATACCACCATTTTAATACACTGTTCTTTGGACCTTGACAGTGGAATCAGCCATTATATTTCTTGATTGTTGAAATAAAATAGGAATAACTACTTAAAGAGCATGTCTAGACCCTCAAAGAGTCTATGGAAGATCTGGAAGAAAAACAGAGATTTAGTGACCCAAATGGTTAATCAGGTCCAGTTTAGAAGGCTTTCTTCTCAAGTTGGTCAAGAATCGCCTGAATCTTCTGTACAGCCTCCTTTCGGGCTTGTCTGACATTTTCTTGTCCCCGAGTCTCCACAGAGTCCAGCTCCAATAACTCTTTGGTCAGCAGTTCCTCCAGACACCGGTAACTCTTGTCAATTTTTTTGCCAACAAATTCGTCAACATCTTCTTGAAGCAGAAACACTCTGGCCATGACATGTTGGACTCGAGCTAAACCGGGGTTTTCAGTCAGGGGCTGAGGTCCCACCTGGCCTGGAACTTGGGCTGGCGCAGAGGGCGGGGGCTCACCTCGTGAGGGATTCGGCTCGACTCTTCCAGTTTTGCTGTAAATTTGGGGAGGTGAACTGAATTCTGTGGGTTTCCCATTTGAGGGATTTTGAGATGACATTGCCCTCTGTTTTGGCCCCACTGGTGGAGCACGCTGCTGTTGTTGGTCCTGGAAAGACACAAACACAAAACAATGTACATGATGTTTCTGATTAATCAAAAGTGATCAGAAGTCTTTATGTTATATGACTCCAAAGTAATTAAATATTATGGTATGGAAGACATAAGCAAATATATTATTTTCCCTAAACTTACACATTTAATGACAATGGAACAAATATTAGGGAATATAAAGAGAAAGCTTAAAAAGTAAAATCATACATATGCAATGTTGTGATTTTATAACAATGATCCTGTAAGAACAGCATCAATGCAAGTATTTCTGGTGTAGATTAAAAAAAAAAAAAGTGATCAGTAAACTTTCTTAAGAAGTCCTCAAAACAAAAGTGAAATGTATGGATTCTTGCTCATACACTGATTGCTCCTTAAGTTGACAAAAAAACTTAAATTGAGTTTTAATTCTCAATTAATCCAAAGTTTTATCTTGATTATGATTAATCAATCACTGTCAATGTTACACACTTTAAATGGGTTCCTGCAATACTTGAAATTTGACATTTTTTTATTCTTTAGCATAGTACATAGTACAAAACTGAATGGATGAGCAACATGCAGTCTGACCTCCTCAATGTAATCTTTGTTATTAAACCAAAGCTACAAAAAGCAGGCAGCCCTGTGGCTGGGTCATGTGTGCCAATGTTTTTCAAATTTGTCTTGAGTCTAGACAAATTTGAAAAACAGCAGCAGAGATTGCAAAATCAGCCCTTTACTGAGGGAGAATTTCTCAAAAACTGCATGATGAAAGTTTGCAAGATTCCGTGCCCCGATAAAAGACAAGCATCTTCAATAGTAAGCTTGAGCAGAAACACAGTTGCTGATCATGTACATGAGCTTGCCACCAATCAACAACAACACCTGGTACGAAAGGGAAAAGATTTCATCACATACTTTGCTGTGGATGACAGCAGCGACACTTGTGATACTGCGCAGCTGTCGATTTTTTCCTTGGAGTGGACTCAGATCTGTGCGTAACAGAGGAACTTTTGGGGTTAAGATCAATACTACGGGAAAGGATATCTTGGAAGCGGTATGCGGATGCGTAAATGAAATTGCCCTGCCTTGGGATTATCTCGTGGTGCAGACAACAGATGGAGTGCCCTCTATTAGTGGAGAAAAGAGTGGACTGGTGATGAACTGGTGAACTGACAGCTTATCATTGCATCATTCACCACGAATTATTGTGTGGCAAAGCCTTGAAAATGGAACATGTAATGAGCACCATAACGACATGCAGTTAACTTCATAAGAGCCAAAACGTTTTTACATCACTGCCAGTTTAAGTCTTTTATGGTGGGGTTGAGTTCAGAATATGGTGATTTGCATTATCACACAAAAGTGCTATGGCTAAGCCAAGGAGAAGTGCTGAAAAGATGTTTCGAGTTGCGTGAGTAGATCTGTCAGTTCATGGAAAAGAAAGGAAAAGACATGACAGAGCTTCAGGACAAGGAAAAGACATGACAGAGCTTCAGGACAAGAAAAAAAGATGCTGTGTGAGTTGGCGTTTCTGTGTGACATCATGAGCCATCTCAATGCGCTCAACCGGCAACTTCAGGAGCAGGACATTGTGGTCACAGACATGTATGCTGCAGAGAGGCCTTTTAAAACCAAGCTGCGTCTGTGGGAGACGCAGCTGCTGCAAGGAAACATGAGACATTTTCTGTGCTGACAAACTAGGAAAGAGAAAGTCTCAACCACCGTTTTCCCAAGTTCACAGCTTGCAGTTGCATACTTCGAGCAGACTTTAAGAGGCGATTTGCAGATTTTGAAACACAAAAAAGCAGGCTTGAACTGCTCAGTAATCCATTCACAGCAGATGTGGAAAGAGCTCCAACCAAACTCCAAATGGAGCTGATTGAAATCCAGTAGTGACACGCTCAAAGCAAAGTATGAATCCTTGTGTACTGCACAGTTTCCACATTTCATTCCAGATACAATGCCCCAGCTGCGTCCCACAGCTGCTCAGATGCTCTCTCTGTTTGGCAGCATGTACCAGTGTTAACTGTTCTCTATGATGAAGATAAATAAAACATCACACAAGAGTCATCTTACTGATAAACACCTTCATTCATTCCTTAGTATTTCCTCAGCTCAGAGCCTAACCACAAACATTGATGAGCTTGCATCCAAGAAGAGGTGCTAAGTATCTGGCTTAGACCAGAGTGCATAACAGAGCAGCAAACTGGGCTTATTTTTCCCTTTTGTACTTTTTTTCCTTGTATCTTTAATGGAAATTGGTTCTTGGTTGTTGTTGGCCTGTGAGAAAGAAAAAAAAAGTTTTCTCTTGAGAATACTCAGGAAAAGCTACTTATAGAGCCACAAGAAATAAATGCAACAGATGTCTCGTGTTTAGTGTTGTTGTGTGTGGGCAAGAACTTATAAGCTTTGTCAGTTCCAGGTTCAAGTTTCTAGCTGAGACAAGAGAGCATGAGAGAGCAGAAAACTGACCTGCAACTTTTTTCCTTTTTGTACTTTTTTCTTGCTAACACAGGGTATGTTGTATTTTTCTTTAAAGGAAATTCTTTTTTGGCCGTGGAAAAATATTTATTAGAAATTACCCAGGAAATCCTGCAGATAGAGCCATAAGAAATTGGTCCAACTGATTTTCAATGTATTTAATGTTGTTTTCACTGGCAACAATTTAAAAGCTCTTGTTAGTTTCAGGGTCAATATGTGCAATAAGTTAATTTCAATAAGTTTTTCAATATACATTGAACCACCCCAGCCCTCGACCTTGACTGATTTTTAAATTTTGGCCAAATGTGTATTTGAATGTGACACCCCGGTCTTGACTTTTGTCAAATTCAACCTCCAATTCTCAATACAGGCTTCTCTAAAATATACTGTGTGCAGCAAATAAAAAAGTGCAGTGAGAATAGATTACCTGTGAGAACTACACCCAACTAATTAATACCTTCTCACAGCAACAGTAATAGGAATCTTAGATTCCTTTCACTCTGAGATAAAAACCACTGAGCTGCTCCACTGGGTTCTTAGCACTAAACCAAATAATCTCTTCTGGGAATCTTTTATTGTCATGTCAAATAGCATGTGGTGCAACAGCTATATGTCATCTACACATTAATTTACAATTATGTTAAAAGAATAGTTGTGTTAGTTGGTGTGCGATGAAGCGCTATATATCCAGGCCAAACGTGGGCCGCGATTTTTTGACATTTTAAATTTAACTTCATAACAATATTCCAGTACCTTGTTAGTTTTTAAAGTTTATAATTACCAGAAATTGTAGTATGAATGGCCATTAATTCTCTATATCAGCCCCTATATTCTTACCTTTGTTGATAGATAATTAAGAAAACCTTACTGAGAGATCATTCGAAAATCCCAAGTGTAACAGCTTCAGCTTCATACCTTTGGTTGGTAAGGTGGTGGTGCACCAGTTCCAGTTCCTGGCCATGCTGGAGGATGTGGTGGACGGACAGGATTTCCATAGTGGTTTTGTGGTGGCTGTGTGCCTGGCTGCCATTGCTGCTGTGCCGGTGCATATGCGCCCGAGTGCACCCAAGCCTCAGTCTGGGGGCTAGGATGCAGAGACTGGCTTGTGGGGTAAGGTGCATTTGGGGACATTGCATGGCCACCATCATTGTAGTGAGGATATGGTCCAGGAGCATATCCAGGACCCTGAAATCAAAAAAGGAAATTGGTGTCTTTTATCTCAGACCCTCTTGAAAAAAGAACAAGACGAAAATCTACTTCTTAAGACTTGGACTGCCTATATTGTCATTCAGTGTACAGCAATTTTATAAAGAATGAAGTTTCAGCACAATTTTAAAGATGCAGCTGTATATCCAAAATTCCAGCATATAAGAGTAAAAATGACCTGTTGAGTGAAAAGAGAAAAAAAAAGTGTTCGGAATTGAAAATGTAGGTAGGCATGTACAGAGAACTGATATTCTTGTGAAGTTGAGGGGCACCCCGCTGTCATTTTAGATGGTAATTCTAGCACATATAGAAGAAATCAAAAGCTACACTGGATTAATCTTACCCCTTGACAGTGTGGCCCAGGGTAATGATGTTGAGAATGTGGCTGCCCAGATTGCCCACTGCTTTGCTCTGCTGGACAGCCCTGACTGGGATAAGGCCCTGGAGTTGGTCTCTGGGGGTCAGCACAGTAGAACTGGTTGGGTGGGTGGAAACCACTTGTTGAATATTGACCTTGTACTGGGCTGTATACGCTGTGGCCATTTGGATAACTCCCAGGCATTACCTATGGGAGAAACAAAAGGTGAGAATACTCTCAGAAAGTCAATATCACAGTATTGATTTTTCACACCAAATAAGCTTTCTGATATAAATAGGAAAGGAGACGGCACCTAAGAGATTTCAGACAACAGACATATTCATGTCCAGGTCCTTGGACTTAGGTAGCCAGATTATGTGGTGTAATGAGCTGTACCTGTGGATTGTATTGCGGCTGAACTTCTGACCCCGAGGGATAGGTATTTGCATAGTGACCAGTGGAATGAGACTGAGAATACCAGTAGTGGGGGGGGTATCCAGGATATTGAGGAGCATCCTGAAAACAAAGAATCACACAATTTTGGTTTCAGTTGTAAGATAAGGAGTATTTCTTAAAATATTCTCTGGCTATCTGTCCGACTCATCAGCAAACACAAGGGGGGCTAAAAAGAACATGCTTTCAGCATCAATCACAGCTTATTCCAATAAAGTGCATTGAGTAAATAAACCGTCACATCGAATGTATCACCTACTGAACCAGCTTTTGTTCGAGGCAGGGAAAACCATACAACAATAACCCAACCATAGAGAGGCCCTTAAGAATATTCGGGGGGGGGGGGCAGTCTGCCGCACAACAGCAGTAGTGTTTACATTGTCACGTCGAGTTAAACACGACAGACTACAAACTCGGGCAACGTCTTAATCAACTCGCAGGGTAGCGCTAACTATTACATAACGTGAGCTAGCTTACAACTAGCATAAAAGGAGCTATGCGTAAGCTAGGTGGAAAACTATTTGCTTAAAACTAAAATGTGTGTCGTTTTACGAAGCAAGAGTAAACTGAAACTCACCAGGAAAAAAAACGTGGAATCTGTCTCAACTCTAAGAGGTCACTTACCATACTGTTATTGTAGTTCTCGTAATTATTTTTCGGGTTGCAATTCGAGGGCCAGCTCGATCTTAGATTTGACTGCATTTGACGACGATGCGCCAGCTAAGCCAGTTCCCCGGCAGCCTTCCTGTCATCTGCCACTGTAAAAAAACGCTCTTCAACAAACCTACCGCTACCTGTATATTCGACTTAAACTGTCGCAAACTTAACAACCGTGTTACCTGTTATTGGGACATTGGTGTAGGCTTGTTTCGAGTCAGAGAATAAGTGAATGACACAGAGCTGGCGCAATTCCGTCGTGTCCCTTTAATGAGCGGGGCGGTTTAGAGTTAAGAGGTCTCACTCTGATGCTGTTTGTGTCGGACAACATGTACGTCATGATGGAGGGTGTCGTGTACGGATCTGCTCCTTTTTGTGCCATAATAAAACACCCTGGTTAATTGAAATAAATGGGCACCTTTCAATTGCATTGTGTTCGTTAGTAGTGTATCATAAGCCACAGTTATAATGTCACTTACAATATAATATGGATGATTGTTTTCTATACAGGTTCCTCGCTGGACGCAAGATTCCTGCCAGTATGAAACACTTGCAAAAATGTTCGTTTTTTATCATCAAGCAATGATTAGCAGAGTTTCCTTATTTTGACCAAATATTAATTTTGAGATGGATCGTTGAGAAGGAGTTAAAGAGATACAGTTAACGTCGCTCGTTAGTATAAGATGTAAGTGACGTTTTACAGCCAAGCTGCGAGAGTCACAGCGCCGAAAGAGTTAATCGGCAACAGGAAGTTTACGCTTGGCGTATAAAGACACTTCCTCCACTTCCTTTTCTCGGGCGAAACATTTTTTGAAACATCCATGGCTTGACGTTGCGTTACCACGACACACACAGAGGGAACTTCACAGCAAATCAACATGAACTACGTGCCGGGGACAGCGAGTCTGATAGACGACATCGACAGTAAGTTGAGAAGGACCGAGTTCGTCGTGTTTGTGAGCTTTAGCTTCGAGAGGGGGCATCGTGGCTGCGGGGTCGTTGGAGACACCTCAACGCCTATGATTCAACACTGTTGTGTTTCTTTCGTTCTACAGAGAAACACCTGGTGCTGCTCCGGGATGGCAGAACGCTGATCGGATTCCTCAGAAGCGTTGATCAATTCGGTACCGTTTCCTTTCAATACCACACACTTCGCTTCACTTGCGAGGTTCAAAACACAAGTCCACGTACATTTCATGAACGCCCGTCGACTTGTACCCGTTAATTTATATTTTTGTTGTTCTCTTGTTCCCGCAGCTAATTTAGTTTTTCATCAGACAGTTGAGCGCATTCACGTGGGTAAGAAGTTTGGTGACATCCCCAGAGGAATTTTCATCGTCAGAGGAGAAAATGTGGTTCTCCTCGGGGAAATAGTAAGTGAGCAAGTCCTCACTTTGCCGAAAATTAGGTTTATTGGAGTCCTGTGTTTACAAGGGTTGCTAAACAAATGATTCATTTGCAAGTTACTAACATACATTACATATTACACCTCATTTAATATACCTTGATTCACTCTTTTCACATTTTACTTAGTACTTGTCCGTTACATGAATGTAGCTTATTTGTTTTGCAAGGCAGATAGACCAAATTAAATTACCTTAAGACTTTGTCATCTGCTAAAATCTCCTTTATCAAGAGATTTCCTCACAGCCATGTGGCCAAGGCTGAACTGAAAATATGTTTAAAGGCCTTTGCAGACTCACTAAACTATAGGTATAGTTGACAATTATTTGCCAGACTATCAACCAATGAGCCAAAACATAATTGCCTACCTAACATTGTGAAAGTTCACATTTTGCCACTCCCTTAACTTCACTATGCATAAGCATCCATTAGCTTTGGTAGAACTGGAACTCAACAGTTTGTTCATGGTTTCCCTTACTTGGATCAGCAACATCCCAGAAGTGATTCTTATTGGGACATGCTCCAACCCAAATGTTAAGTCATTGGGTTAGATGTCTATCCGTGTACTGTATGTAACATTTTTACAACGTTTGGAAGAATATACAAAAATAAGAGGAATGTCCCCCCACCCATGAGTGCAGGATAGGTGGTCTAGATCATGAATTAATTAATATAAATAAGGGATCAAATAGGACTGCATGTGGGTTCATCGGAAATGTTTGACCAATTTTTTTATTAAGCAAAAATTGGATTTGTTGTCTCTAATCCCAGCTATATACCACTATTTTGAAATTATGCCAACTATGAAAACATTAAAATGCTGTTTACATATCAGTGAATTCTGGGATGTATATTATATTTAAAAAAAAAAAAGTATTAGTTGGGTCATTTTGCAGAATCATTGATGCTTTTTTTCCTGATAGTTATCTGTACCTATCATAAACCATACCATTTCATTTACTCATGCTAGAAGTTTTGCACAGACATGCACTTTGCACAGACATCACATACAAACCTCTGTTTTAGTCCATGCTTCAACTATAACATGGTAACTGTCAAATGCATTTAATAATTTCATCGTAAACCAGCAGATGTTCGCCTCAACACAAGGCATCAATACTTTGATCATTTGCATTTCAAGGCAACCTTATTTTAAGGCAGATTAACTTTTTAGGGAAATCTGAATTAGCAAATTCAATTTTATTTGCATAACAAACTATTCTCAATGCTCATTGCTCAGAAAACAAATGTGTAAAAGTACGCATGCAAAATAAGATACAGAATTTCAATAAGTCCTCCTCCAATTACCCACCTACATTCACACTGACAGAGGCCAATCGTATGGCAGTGTATATGTGTTTATCATTAATTTGATGGGTGAGTGTATATAAAATATGTGACAAATGTAAACCTTTCCCTGCAGGATGTGGATAAACCTTGTGATACAGTACTCCAGCAGGTGTCCATTGAAGAGATTCTGGAGGAACAAAGGATGAAGCAGCAAGCCAAACAAGAGATGGAGAAAGTCAAGATGCAGGTTCTAAAGGACAGAGGCCTTTCCATCCCTAAAGCTGATAACTTGGATGAATACTGACAACATCTTGATTACATGAGTTTTCTTTTCAGTTTGTATCAGACTGAGGAGTTATTTGTTTAATATGAGAGAATGACTGTGTTTCAGGGGCACAAGACCCCATCATGCTGGGTCAGTATTGTGTGAATTTCATTTGAAAATATAGCGGCTCTCCGGTTTGCAGATCATGGCTGCAACTAAATGTATGTCTTAATGATGATTTAGCAATTGTTTTACAGAAGCACTTTGGGTCACTCTTAACGGCAAGTGTTTTTATTTGGCGATAGGTCTTTTGTTGACAAATTACTGGCTCTGTTCCATTAAAGTTGTTTGTTTTGTTTTTTTGTATCATGGATGTTTGTTTGAAAAAATCTCAATGTGTTGCCGTTCCTTTACTTTTTTAGTATTTACTATTTTTCTAAAGCAATAGGCATAGAGCAACATTTGTCTGAAATCCCCCATTACCCACCACTCTTGGATCCAGTTGGTGGTGCCCCAGACCCACATGAATGTTGCTCAGTGACATCATTTGTTATCCCATCAAAGCCAATTAGGAAATCCTATAACTCATATGCTGCAATTACTGAGGCATGAGTTGGCCAAGGGACAGCCTCTGTCCTTTTGATTAGGAAAGAAAAGAAATCACCTGTCCAAATCAGACAATAACTGGTTCATGATCAAGGCTAAAGATGTTTATCAGCTGAACTGGGCTGGTCGTAGCTACTGCTGCCCTGTAAAATAGCTCTGAGCTTGAGCAAAACACTCAAAATAAGATAATTATTCATAATTCTAAATTGCTACTGTTAATCTCATGTTAAAACCTTTTTATTTAATTTATTGATTTGTAACCAAGTTTAGATACTTTGTAAGTACAGTACCATTTTTGTTTAATAGCTTTTATAAAGAATGTCAGTTTAAGAACATTAAAATATGTGAGAACATCTGACTAGTATTGGTAGATTTCAAAGTCATGGAGTTTTTTTTCAGCTTCCAAGAAATGCACACAGCCTGTATTCAGTAACTGAATTCATCCTCAATCAACTTCTGTAATTATCTATTAAAAGTCTAACCCCGGTCAAAGTTTGCTATACTGCACTGGCAGGAAGCCCTCCACCCTATAGTACCATGCTGCTTCTATCCTACAGAAAAAATACAGAGTAAACGCTGTATGGTTGTCAAATGTCAGCAAGCAAGTATATCTCCATAGAATTTCCCAAGATCCAACCCTGTAGGAGAGGGCCATTAATATTAATGTGGGGGACACAAAATGCCCTGTTCATTTCTGGGCTCAGGCGAGAGGAAGTAAAGCTATATTGAAAAAATGTGTAGTATTTGGTATTTTAAAACCACAAATATTCCTTCTCATGGATATTACTGCTGAAGTGTTAAGTATCAGAAAATTCAACATGTAATCCCAAACAAAGTACGCCATTCATTTTTGGATGAATTAATCCACTTCAATTGAAAATTCAGTATGAGTAATTTAAAAGGCTTTAGACAATTAGTCTCTATCTTTCAGAGTTATAAGTCTAGTTGTTTTCATCAACAAAGTCAAGACAGACTGACCTAAAGTTGCAGCATGACCTGGAAGTCCCTGGCAACACATATGCTGAACAGATGACTATCATACATTAGGCATGCACAAGAGCTCTTTAACATACATGTGTAAAAAAGATTAACTAATGATGATGAATTAACATTATTTACTGTATGAATACTCCCCACCCCAATCACAATTTGAGTTTCACTTAGTGAGGCATTTAGGAGTATGTTTGGGCATAAAGGTAATATAAAACACCGTTCAAGAAGACTGTAACTGTATAAAGTGCGTACACTTTGAATGCTGTTTCCTGTCTTTTTATAACCCTTTTTTGTAACCACTGGCTGTTTTCTCCACAAACTACAACACAGAATTAAAAAGAAAAGAAAAAAATTTAGCCAGGCATCTGCCTACAAGTCTGCTGATGTAATGCTTTTCTGAGTGCGGATATGGTGATGTGTTGGGGGATTTTAAAAAAAGCAACGGTAAGATCTTTTGATCCTAGGAAACCACGAAACTGCTAAACAACAAAGAGAATGAAACAATAGCCATAGCCGTCATATATTATATCCTTTGTATTCCCAGCATTTAGGTTTTGGTTTTTGTTTTTGTTTTTTAAAAAAGGCCAATTATGATCTAAACTACCTTAAACTTGGATGATCTTTAATTTATCCTTTCATTCAAAGTTTTTTTTTTCCCCGTTGATTATCTATGATCATGTGCGCGGTGAATGTTTAAACCATCCAGGCGCAGAGACGAATGTTCAGCGCTTTTATTTTGCTTGGAAATCGCTTCACCGCCTGGCGGCGGAGCTGTCCGTGTTCGTTGTCTTGACGAAGCTGTGACGAACAAGCCCCGCCCACTTTGATTACGTACCAACAGGGGAGAGGGTCGCGCTGATGTCCTCCCTCTCCGGTGCACTCAGCCAACCCCTGCCGCTGTCGAAATGTAAAGCTGGCAGTGTCTCGATGTGCCGCTGGAAAGACAACGCTGAAAGGACCCGGCGTGCTTCATCCTCCTTTGAGTTTTCTCTGCGTTCTGGGAGATTCTGCAGCAAAAATTACGCATGGAAAGGTGTCGGGGGGATCGGAGTAGAAATGCGGCGCCGCACTTCCAGCCCACGACAAGAACCATGCCCAGCTTACATTGCAAGCGACTTTATAACATCCTGTCTCATTCCTCGCGACTTTGATAAGAGTGGACTTTGGTCGGATACTAACAAGGAGTGAAGACACTTCGCACCATCCAAGCCAAGGAACGCGTGTGTCCCGAAAACCTTTGCATATTGGAATTTTTACCCTTTTTCTTTTCGTTTTTTTATTATTTTTTTTTGATGGAGCTGGAGAACATAGTAGCCAACACTGTACTGCTTAAAGCGAGAGAGGGTAAGTTGATCCATGAGGGTGCAGATAGGTAGTAGGCCTTGCTAGATTACATTTTGCGCTCAGTATGCAGAAAAAGGCAATACTCGTACTGATGACGGCGGCGGCACTAGACAGCCCCTGCGGACTGCACAGCTCGCCACAGGGCAATTCCGCAGATGCGGTGCACGTCTTATGCAATATTACACAAGTCCAAATCATTCACCTGATCATCAGATCAATCGTATACAAAACAAGGGCAACTAACGGAGCCACTATATTGTCATCGATTCGGTTCTGTGCGTTTTTTCCCCACATATGTCAGGGTGGAAAATTTGCCTCCCACATCCGCTTTCGCTGTCTGTGCAAATGAATGCTATCTTTCGCAATATTTCGCGCGCGCGCACGAGCACGCACACACACACACTCCCCTCTCTCTCTCGCTCTCTCTCTCACACACACACACACACACACACACACACACACACACACACACACACACACACACACACACACACACACGCAGGGAATAACAATCTTCTCCGGAGGGAACGTGCATTTGAAAGGCGATCTGATGACTGGCGTTTAGATATATGTTCGCAGGAGCCTGAAGTGATGGGTGCAGATTAAGTCCAGCGTCTGTTAAAAAAGTCACTAATGTCTTAAGTGAAATGAAAATGTGATTGATAGTTCTCTGGGGAACACAGCGTCTCGTGTTGAGCTCTCCATGGCCCTACGCCACTGATTTGATTTTTATAGTGTTGTGAAGGCTCATAGTTTAAGGCAACCAAGCCATTTAAGCCCTAAAACCATAGGAATCGGACCCTTTGTGCAGTATAAGGGAGTGTTGCCCTTGCTGACTTTATAAAGGCGGTACATCTGTAAACTTGATTAACAGTAGGACGTTTTATTATTGAAGTGGTTTTCAGCCTGATAGTTTTGGGCCTCTCAAACCTAACTCAGGACCACAGGGCTTCTGCTTATAAACCATTACACTTCTCAGAGCTCTGCACCCTACTTGAGTGTTTTTACAAATAATTGCTCATTTTCAAGTTATATTGCAGCAATGGATTCACACGGCAACCATCTCTGTGGAACGACAGGGGGGTGCACTCACTGTCTCACTACGATCACATATTATGGAGAGACAGTGGCGGTCAGCAGAGAGTTTCGAGGGAAATGGTGGAATGATAAAGTGAAAACCGTAAGCTAACGTACTGTCGCCCCTTACGAAATTTGCAAGAGCCTGCAGGCCAGACTGGACATTTGCTTCATGGGAACAGTGCACTGTGGGGTTAACCGAATTAAGCTTTTCAAATTAATAAGTGCCGTTAATGACCCATGACAGATCTTGCCTGTCCCAACTGCTCCATTGGTTCCTGTCCAGGATCTGTGCTGGCTGTGTTTTGGAGGAGAAAAGCCTTTTTACAATTTCGCATTAAGGGATAAAAGATAGCTCTTTTCTGTTAATGGCTAAAGCACGACTTTTTGAGCAGCTGGATCAATGGCTTCTGGCTCACAATGGCAGGCATATGAGAGCGGATCAGCAGTTGAGCTGTGGCACTCAGCAAACAGAAACATGACACATGACGTGTTATTGGTTATGTCCCTTAATAGTTAGTTGGTTGGAGACTCCCCTAGTTCAGTATACACAGAGACACACTTCATGCCACATACCAGGGACAGTGGGAGAATGTGAGAGGAGCGAATAAAGACTGTTTATTCATGTTTGTTTATGTGAGTGAATCTTCGAGCCAAAGCTGAACTGTGAGGCATGCATCTTTCATCCAAACAGTCAGTGGGAAACACAGCATGAAAGCCCAGTTAACACTGCAATCTTTGCCTGTTTATGCTGGAGTCCTCACACCTCCCAAATCAGTCAAATCATGTGAGTGTCACCGAGGCATAGAATTAAAAGGCTATTGATCTCTCCAGGTCATCAGTGGCGAAATGGGTCCTTTGCCAAACCTTCATAGTTCTCTCACTCTTCCTTGGTGGATCTGATGTTCTAGACAGTTACTAGCCCTCAATTTATGAACTAATAACTGGTTCTGAGAGTAAAGTGATGGGCTTGGTTAAAATGCTTTGGCCAAACCAATTGTGAACATATTCGTCAATATGCTTTTTGTTCTTATATGCAGAGTCGAAAAATGTAACATTTTGAATTCCACTGGCCTAATCAACTGCAGAAATCCCCAACACTCGCAGCCATATTCAACTATTTTGCTTGACTGCTATTCTGCACTGAGCCAAAAGGTATTCATCTGGATCAGTTAGATGCAGCACATAAGCTATGTAATCAGGATTGATCGTTATATAACAAAGTGAGTGCGCTTCTGCCATCCCAGGCTCCATCTTTTTGTAGTGATGCTCTCCAGTCTATGTGGAAGATACGTTACGGATGATGAGTACGCTTTTCTCTTTAAAAGAACCAACAAATATTCTGACAAAGGCACCAGACTTAAAACCAGACTGTCAGTACTGTGTTAGCAGATGTGGAGTGTATGGGGTGAATTCCTTTGTGTAAATGTAACCTGGACCTGATCTGATGAGACCAACATCAGTGCAATAGATTCGATTGAGCTGAAATTACTCTGTGTGTGTGTTTGTGTGTGTGTGTGTGTGTGTGTGTGTGTGTGTGTGTGTGTGTGTGTGTGTGCCTCTACGGGATTTGCCATTCACAACTTATTCTGGCAGCAGTTGTAGATTCCAAGCCAGGCAAGCGAACGTCATCAGCTGTCGAACTGAATGAGAGTAAGGGGGAAAAACTGCATTGCTGCATCCAGATGCCTTTCTTGAATTGCGGTAATAGGGCTGGGTTATTTAGTTTGGACTACAAGACTGAATTCTTCTCAACTGCTGCCTGCTGGCTTTCATTCATGCCGTCCTCGTTTTGGATCTTCAGTGAATGTGAAAGTAACTCAGCCTGAACATTGTTACTATTAAATTTTAGGTGTCTCATGCAATTACAATGTTAATAGACATGCAGTAGATTTGTCCTTAAGTTTTTGCTGGTAAAATTTTTGGAGTTACTCTTTTTTTACTCAGTTACCAAACAACTGTGCTGTCATTTGCCTAACTATGTATTTCACCCAACTTCCTCAATGGAAAGCCATGGATACTGTTATTAGATTGAGAGCCAAGCCCTTTTCCTCCACAGAAAGAAGCTTCCCAAACTTTTCAGCTCCTGATCCCCAAATTAAAGTCCCAGACATTCATGAACCACACTTTCCTTTTACATAGATTGTTTTAATGTGCTATGAGGCTTGATCTTATTTGTGTAATCATTTTTTTGGTTTATATTTTGTTTTTAGTGTTTTGTTAATATTTGGCTAAAGGAAATTGAAAATAATTTCTAATCATCATATTAAAAATTAAGAATGCATTGATTAAGTGTAAAAATATTTATTCCATTATAACATTATAATTTATAATGCCACAGTCAAATCATTTGTGGATAACCTCACTGTTTTCTCTGTATACCCTTTCTATGTGCTTTATTTTTTTCCTCTTTTTTGCTTCTTCTGTATATTATAATTCATGTAGTTTGATTATTTAATTTGCCGAAATCATCCCATTAACCCCTACCTATGTCTGGGGATTCAATTTTGAAGCCCCTGTTCTAACAGGGGATACTGATTCAGACAGCTTTTCCTTTGGCCCCCCTTTTCAAACCTGGAGAAAAGTGAGCTTCTAAAAATGAAGATGTAATGTCAACTGCAATACACTAAGATGCCATTGTTTAGCCCACATTTAAAACAAGTCTAAATCAGTGAAGTTACATTTTATTGAAGTGTGTACACAGTTGACTTGGGTACAACAAAGTATTACAAACTCAAGTGATCTCTGCATAAGCGGAAGTATGGGGTCATTCATCAGCCTCTAATTCAATGATACCAGGCATAAAGATTTATTGCATCATCTCATGCACTTTGGTTTTACAGCAATAGATAAAGAGAATTGATTTGGTCAGCTTTGTCCTGGCTTAGCATTTTAATTTCAATGTTAGAATAGGCAAAATGTAAATGTATTATCGATAATCACTGTAAACTGAAATAATGTCTGTTTGCATGTAGAGAATTGAAGTGGAATTCAATAGCCAGGTTAGCCTGGTCTAACTTAATATTCCTTGCTTTCAAAATCATAAAAAACAATTGACAGTTTACTGAGTCCTATTATGGTGGATGTGACCCTCCTAAATAATCTGCCCTCAATTAAACTGCTTATTCTGCACAATGTAAGTTTATAGGGATAACCATTAGACCAGTAAGACCAATTGTTTTGAGCAGCTGTTAATGACCTTGGGCTCATTTGGAATTATTTAGTTTACCCATTTGTGCTCCAAGTACAATTCTCATATGAAAGTTGGCCAGAAAGACAAATGAAATTTCTAAATTAAAGAAGAAAATGTTGTACTTGCAGGTAAATTACTGATTTCTTTTAATTACCTTAATTTGATTTCATATTTCATTTCTTCTTCTTTTCCTTTCGGCTTTTCGCTTCAGGGGTCGCCTCAGCGAATCAACCTTCTTCATCTCACCCAATTCTCTGTATCATCATCTCTCACACCAACTAGCTTCATATCCTCTCTCACTATGTCCATAAATCTTCTCTTCGGTCTTCCTCTAGACCTCCTGCCTGGCATCTCCAATTCCAGCATCCGTCTACCAATATAGTCCCTATCCCTCCTCTGTATATGGCTGAACCATCTCAGTCTGGCTTCTCTGGCCTTCTCTCCAAAATATCTAACATGTGCTGTCCCTCTGATGGTCTCATTCCCGATCCTATCCATCCTCGTCACTCCCAAAGAGCACCTCAACATCTTCATCTCTGCTACCTCCAGCTCTGCTTCCTGTCTTTTCTTCAATGCCACTGTCTCCAAACCATACAGCATCACTGGCCTCACCACTGTCTTGTACACCTTTCCTTTCATTCTGACTGACATTCTTTTATTGAATAGAACCCCTGACACGTTTCTCCAACCATTCCAACCTACTTGAACCCGTTTCTTAACCTCTTTTCCACACTCTCTGTTTGTCTGGACGGTTGACCCCAAGTACTTGAAATCCTCCAACCTCAAAATCTCCATTCCCTGTAGCCTCACCGTTCCACCCGGGTTCCTCTCATTCACAAACATATATATTTTGTCTTGCTGCGACTAACCTTCATATTTTGTTTAATTTCTGAAAATCATCTCATGAGATCTACTTAGCAAATCCACATTCTAAATCACATCTAGGTGGTTTGACTCCGATATTTAGATTGGAAGTATCCCTGATTAATACATTCAAAACTAATTCCATTTTTTTGTGCACCATTTCATTCCCATGTGGTAACTTTGGTTGTAGCAAATGCTGCGCAAAACTCATGAGTGACAACAAGAGCCATAGAGATAGATGAAAAGAAGATAACAGGCATAGAGCTTTTGTCTGCACTAGTGATTCGTGCTGCCTTTGAACATGTAGTGTCCTCAAGCGGGTTCTACTCAGGAGTGTAAGAGAGGAGGCTGGTGTTGCTTCATCATGTGATGCCTCAGCGAGTCTCAGCAGGCTGGGGAAGCTGCTGTTAGTGGAACTAACTGAATCCTCGAGAAAATGAGCCACATAACCTGTTCAAAACTGCAACCTCTCCAGTGTCGCACACACAACATGGGTCTTGTCTGATTTCAATATGAATTATGTGATATACAGTAGACTCGTTGCCACACAGACTCTCTCACAGTAACAAAACAATTGCCTGGAGTGCTCCTCCAGTAGGAGCCCTCTGAGGGGACGGCTCCATGACATAATGCCGTCAATTTTTATTAGGTAGACAACTGGAGAGCTTTAATGGAGGGGCGAGTAAAATAAACATATAAGGCTTGTTTCTTCGACACTTGGTTCTTACAGGAATGAACCAAGAGAAAGAAATTAAAATAGGGGAAGAATATCTTGAACAGCTGCAGGGCTGTTCCCAACCCCTTTGTAAACATGTCATTCTTATCCCTTCTGTCAGAGGTTATTGACTTTGATTATTCAAGAGATGGTCAGGGATTTTTTTATTTTTCATGTTTTAGTGTTGAGTTCTAGTGGGGTTGCAGGCTTGTAGATTATATGCAGATGTTTACTGGTAAAACAGCAATTATTTATTTATGGGCCTTGGATATACCACATGTCAGTAGCCTAAAAATATCATCATGACTTAACCAGTATCAGATGGTACTTTTTTTTAAATTTAAAATCTTTGCACTCAATAGTGCACACATGATAAAGCCGTAAACATGTTTTATTAATGGATATTAGATAGGTCACTGATCTATTGTAAAGCATACATTTCTACTGACATGAAAACTTAACAGATCAATATTCAAAGTACTAAAAATCTGATCAGTGTGTAATATATCTACCTCCAGGGCAGCTTTTGATTTAGAAGTGGTTATTTGGTTAAATGAAGAAAACAAAATGTAAAGCCAATATGTGATTCAGTTTATTGATGCAGCTGGCAGTGATATGTTTCTTTTTTCAAGTTGTATTCCTTAAGAAACAAAGTATGTATCCTCCAAATACCTTTGTGTTACCATTTACACAGTATTATATTTTGACAAATTATTGTGTTGGTTTTAAACATTTAATTCAGCCAGATTTCTCAATTCTACCAAAATGTTGCACGTGTCAAACATGCAGTCTGACTTTATGGCTGATTTGAAATCATCATGAGGAAAATGACATCCAGTCCAGCAGCCATACTGTCGTCATGAAGTGAGTGATGATATGAAAAAGAATGAAATGAATGAAATGTACAAAATGAATTATATCTAATATTTGCATTCTATTGGATCTATTGGACTAATTTTACTCCCCATTTTGGTTGTTGTCGGATGTTAAAGTCCGCTAGCTGGAGTAAATATAGTTTTACCTTACAAAATTTTAAAACATTATTCATTAGGGCTTGTAAAATTGACGGTTTCAAGTGTGTTTTTCCACATGAAGTAGTAAACTGATCATCTGAATTTGGGTTTCTTAAAAAACAGAATGGACCATAAATATGGTGCTTTGGCCTCTGAAAATTGTATGATCCTTTCTACTAATTTCACTGTCTCACAAAAAGCCTAGAAAGAGACACATATCTTATTTAAGTCATTTATAATGAATGAAAATGTTGGTTTATGCAAATCAGTTGTCGATGACACAGCTTCCAAGCAGCTTCTGTCAGCGCTGATGACGTTTCTTTAAGAAGTTCAAGTAACGTTTCTGACCAGTTGGATTGCAAGGGTGTTTTTCTTGACTTATTGTCCAACAGCAGTTATAGATAAAGAAATCCTGCAAAGAAGAAGCTGCAATATTAATTTCTCTGCACACCACAAGGCTTTCAGTGTTGTGAGTAGGAGTGTGACTCATTTTTTCTTTGAGTGGAAATATTCAGTTCTCTGGCACTTGCTATCTCTATTGTTATTGCTGCCTCTACCCACACATGCAGTATATGTAACTCAGCTGGATGCAACAAGTTCATGCCTGTTCTTTGGGAGTCATTGAGTGAAATTCTAGGAAATAGAAGAGATAATTATCTGAAGCTGGAAATGGACTGAACGGAAAGTGGTTGCATAAATTTATCAGCATGTCAGTAAAGTACACCAGGAATGCACTGATGACATCTTGCTGTTCATAATGAGTGGCCTTTCTTTCATGTCAGGTGCACTGGTAAATCTTTCTTTACTGGTGATTGATTTCCTTTGTTATCAATTTTAAGAGTAAGGGACTGTCATATGTGACACATGACTTATTACATCTTAGGAAGTAAAAAAAATGCAGAGCCTGACCAACTTATCTGTTGGCAAACACCACAGATATATGAGTATCAGAGGATACCCTATCTGATTGGAGAGCTGACAGAATAGTGTTTGTGTTTGAAATGTGAATTTTCTGATCATTTACCTGTGTTCTCTGCCAGATATTCTTTAGACATTGTTGTCAGTTGGGTAGAATGTTTGTCAAATTAGGACATATAAGGCTGTCTGTTTAGAACAATGATATCAGTTGACAGTCAGACATTCAGCGTCTCTGACATGTTTTTAACATTTTGATATACTGACATTGTATTTTTTTCAGTATTTATCTAATTCGTGTTTAGAGAATTATCAATTTATTAACCAAATGTTGTTTTTTTACTACCATTTCGTGCTAAAAGCTCATAAAATCTACTCACTGCCAGATTCAATAACATTGTTCTCATGCCCTTGTAACAGGAACAAAGGAACATGGAATGTCAAAATCTGAGCAAGATGCAGAAAAAATACTTTCATGAACTGTGTATGTCTTAGTCTGTTTGTGCATGTGCTTAAGAATGAGAGAGAGAAATGGAGAGCAGCATTATTTGATCAAAGGGCAATGAAGGGCAACATTCACAAATGCACATGTGTGCAAACGTGCCCCCCCCCCCACAGGTTCAATAAGATTTGTCCAGATTGCGTATACAACGTGTTCCATCATTTCTATTAGTTAGAGTGCTTGTGTCCGGTCACTTGAGATACAACTGCAGGATTCAATCGCAGTTAGATATTAAATAACAGCTGAAATAATGGCTACCTATGGACACTTTTGGGGAGGATTACAAACACACTATCAGTATTTCAGCAAGGAAGAGCCTCCTCTTATGCCTAGCTTCATGCGGACTTTGCTCTGTCCTCTTGAATCTTTATGGATGAGCAAACAGCGTGTACTACCCAGGATGCCTTGTGCTATGTCTGGCTCTTTGACCAGACAGGCGGGTAGATTATATAATTTCAGACCATTGAATGCATGTTTTTTCCTCCTTCACATTCCACATTTCATATATTATTAGAACAGGAAACCTGTGGCACCTGACTCTTCTCAGACGGGAAACATATATATTGCCTTCTGTTGCCATTGGGAGATTTCTGTCCTTGCATGCCAGTTTTCACACTTGCTGCTGTTCACATGTGAGTACACACATAGAATCACTCGAGTGACATCTGTCACAGCTCACCAGCTCTGAGGTCATGGACTAGTTTGACCACCTAACTTTATATTAACACATTTCTATTGTCCTTGGGCAGATCGCTATTTATAGCATTAATATTTACAAGGACATAAAGACATGAAAGTACACAAGACACTTGGCCCTTTTTTTCTTAAAGCTCTCGGCAAATGTAGCTGTTTGTAGCATATGAACTGAACTGATGGCCGACTGAATCAGATCTACACCATCAAAGCATACGGCTATGTGCTAAATTTTGCTTCATTGTTATGATCAAGGTTAAATTACATTTAGATGCTATTGTCATTGCAGCACCTTCATGTTGTTGAGATGCAGCTGTAGGCCAACATCTATATTTCTTATAAGGTCGTTTTTATAGTCCGTGACTGATTTTGAAATTATGAGCCCACCTTAAGTGGTTTAACATGTGACCCCCACCCACAAACATGAGACAAAGAATAGGCCCTATTCACTGTGGGCTGGACTTCCACATGTCCTGTTGGGGTAAACGGGAGTGCAAAGGGGAAAATGAATTTTGGCCCCCCTTCCTTTGAACCCACATGCACAGTTCCCTGCACTGTTTTTATTTTATTACACTTGTGTGTTAAAGGCTCCTTTTCCTATAATCCAGTGTAGCCAGGTAAAAAAGTGCCCACTAAGCTTCTTAGCAGATGTTAAATCTAAAGCTATTATTGAGATAATGAGGAGTATGTTAGCATTGTGGTTATGCCGGGGGTAATAAGGATGCTGAGCAGGGGCGGCAAAATGACATCATGGTGGAACAGGGCAACAAAAAAGTGACTTCCTGCTATAGTCCACCGCTCTTGCTCAGGTCTGGGCAGTATTTCCCTTGGCTTCCTGTGGCACATGGACACATAAACCCTCCAGCTCCAGCTGAATTTAGGACTGGGCTTTAAATATGTCTTCCCTCAATAATAGGTATTTATGAAACAAGTACATGTAGAAAAGGTGCCTAATCAAGACACTCAAATCATGCATCCTATGTTTTATCTTTATAAGAGTTTATCAATGTATGAAACATTTGAAAAATTCTGGGAATTATGACTTTACATTAACATTTATAGACATTGATCTTATCTAAATGGATGGGTGTATATCACATTGGTATAAATATACATATTAAAATCAAAAGCCTCTGTGAGAGCTGCAACTACTACGCAATAGGGCTTATTAAATATTTCATCTTCAATTTCTGCATATACAGGATGGCGTATAGACATTATGATTTAGCTTAAGATTAGTCGAATGTTGAAATGTCCTGTTGTGTGTTTAACATCTGAATGGTATGATTTGGGTTATTTATCAGAACAACAAAACACAACAGTGTCAGTGCTAACTGTAGGCTTGTATTGTGAAGTTGATATTAGACATCTGGACAAATTTGTTTGTCGCTGCAGCGCAACAATAACAATATAAAAAAAATAAAACAACATATGAATAAGCACTATACAATTAAAAAAGGAAGAACATATACATACACACACATATATATGCATATATATACACATATATGTCTATACATGCCCATACACACATATACATACATGCATACATACACATACCCATACCAACATGTACATGTATACACATATACACAGACACATATATAGATAAATGATACACAGTAAGGGTGAGAGTAAAGTAGAATAAATAAATAGATAACCAGTAATGGTGAGACTACAATAATTATGTAAGTAAACAGTAAAGGTGAGCATAGAACCAAATTGACAAGGGTAAGGACAGATCGGTGACGACAATGGAACACTGGCACCGATAAAAACAAACAGCCGTTACGGACTGCATAGTTAGGGGCACGACACGTGTGAGTGGGTGAGTAATGAGGTGGTGGTCGCACAGATGCCCTCCAGGTAGTCAGAGTTGTGTGCCGTCCCGACTGCTGTTATACAGTCTGATGGTCGTGGGCACATAGAAGCGTCTGAAGCATTCAGTTCTGCACCGGGGTGGGATGAGCCGTTGGCTGAATGAGCTGCTCATATGCCACAGCTCGTCGTGCAGGGGGTGGGAAGGATTGTCCAGGATAACTCCCAGTCTGTCCTTCACCCTCCCCACAGCCACCGATTCAAGATGGTCCAGGTTCTGTCCCACCATTGAGCGAGCTTTCCTCACAAGCTTGTTGAGCCTGTTGACCTCACCAGCCCTGGCACTGCCCCACAAGCACACTATAGCGAAGAAGAGTGCACTGGCTACCATAGACTGGTAGAAGGTCTTGAGTAGCCCGCTACAGACACCAAACAACCTCAGTCTCCTCAGGAAGAACATCCTGCTCTACCCTTCCTGTATAGGGTATTGGTGTTGTGTGTCCAGTCCAGTTTATGATAATATGGACCCCAAGGTACTTATAGGAGTCCACAATCTCCACCTCTTCACCCAGTATGGTGATTGGTTTAGGTCTCCTCCTGTTCTTCCTGAAGTTCACTACCACTTCCTTTGTCTTGGAGATGTTGAGTAGGAGGTGATTTTGGTTGCTCCACTCAAAAAAACTCCCAATCAGCTCTCTTTACTCCTCGTCGTCGTCGTTGGTAATGCATCCAACGATGGACGAGTCATCAGAGAACTTCTGGAGGTTGCAGGAACTGGACTTGTGTCAGAAGTCAGAGGTGAAGAGAGTAAAGAGGAATGGAGACAGAACAGTACCTAGGGGCACACGTGTGCTGCACGTCACGGCCTCAGAAACACAGCCGTCCACCCTGACATACTGCGAGGTAGTCCAGGATCCAGGCAGTGATGTCGGGGGGAAGTTGCGTATTCAGCAGCTTGTCCTTTAGAAGGGAGGGCCGGACACTGTTGAAGGCACTTGAGAAGTCAAAGAAGGTGACTCTCCCATTGCCTCCCGCACCCTCCAGATGGGACAGGGCCCTGTGTGTGAGAAGAAAGTCCCTGGTTCGATTCTGATAGGGGGCCTTTCTGAGTTGAGTTTGTATACTCTCCCCATGTCTGCGTGGGTTTTCTCTGAGTTCTCCAAAAAGCATTCCAGGTTCATTGGAGATCCTAAATTGTGAAAGGGAGAATGATTGTTTGTCTCAAATTGTGGCCCTGTGATCGACTGGCGACCCGTCTAGGGTGAACCCCGCCTCTTGCCCAGTGATAGCTTGGGTAGGCTCCAGCGACCCTGAATAGGATAAGACGATATGGATGGATAATGAATGAATGAATGAATCTCTGGGCAAGTTAGTTTCCAGTTGGGAGCCAGCTAAAAAAAATTGTATGCGTAAAATTTTGATTTGTTAATTTGGTGAGTAAAATTGATAAAATAGTCTGATATATCATTCAAGATCTCAGGGACGAGATGAGAAAGGCTCTTGGTGGTCAGGGAGAGCTTCCAGATGACTGGACAACTACAGCTAATGTGATCAGGGAAACAGGTAGGAGAGTACTCGGTGTGTTGTCTGGAAGGAAAGTGGATTAGGAAACCTGGAGGTGGAATGAGGAAGTGGAGGAGTGTATACAGAGAAGGCGGCTAGCAAAGAACAAGTGGAACACTGAGGGGGCCGAAGAAAACAGACAGGAGTACAGGAAGATGCAACGTGAGGTAAAGATAGAGGGAACAAAGGCAAAACAAAGGGCATACGATGACTTGTTTGCTCGGTTGGACAGTAAGGAGGGTGAGACTGATTTATACAGGTTGGCAAAACAGAGTGATAGAGACGGAAAGACACCTGTACAGCAGGTCGATGTGATTAAGGATAGAGAGGGAAATGTATTGACAGATGCTAGACGAGTGATGGGAAGAGTACTTTGAAGAGCTGATGAATGAGGAAAATGAAAGAGAGGGAAGGGTAGAAGACCCGACTATTGTAGACCACAAAGTAGCAGAGATTAATGAAAGTGAAGTGAGGAGGATTGAAGAGGATGAAGAATCGAAAGGCAGTTGGTGCAGATGATATACCTGTGGAGGTATGGAAGTGTCTAGGAGAGGCAGCGGTAGAGTTTCTGGCTAGATTTTTCAACAGGATCTAAGAGAGAGAATATGTGTGAGGGGTGGAGAATAAGTGTGATGGTGCCCATTTTTAAGATTAAGGGGGGTGTGCTGAATTGCAGTAACTATAGAGGGATAAAGTTGATGAGCCATACAATGAAGTTATGGGAAAGAGTACTGGAAACTAGATTGGGAGCAGAAGTCAGTATTTGTGAGCAGCACTAGGGCTTCATACCTAGAAAGAGTACTACAGATGCAGTATTCACTTTGAGAATGCTAATAGAGAAGTACAGAAGAGGTCAGAGGGAGCTGCATTGCGCTTTTGTAGACCGAGAAAAAAGCATACAATAGGGTGCCGAGAGAAGAACTCTGGTTTTGTTTGAGGAAGTTTGGAGTAGCAGAGAAGTATGTTAGACTGGTCCAGGACATGTATGCTGGTTGTAAGACAGTAGTGAAGTGTGCTGTAGGTGAAACAGAGAAGTTCAAGGTGGAGGTGGGACTTCATCATGGATCAGCTCTGAGCCCCTTCCTGTTTGGTACAGGGACAGGGAGTGGAGATCAAGATGTTGGAGGATTTCAGATACTTAGGGTCAACAGTCCAGAGCAATGGAGAGTGTGGAAAAGAGGTAAAGAAACAGGTTCAAGCAGGTTGGAATGGGTGGAGAAAAGTTTCAGGGGTTTTATGTGATAGAAGAATATCAGCCAGAATGAAAGGAAAGGTGTACAAAACAGTGGGAGACCAGCAATGCTGTTTGCTTTTGAGACAGTGGTACTGAAGAAAAGATAGGAAGCAGAGCTGGAGGTAGCAGAGATGAAGATGTTGAGGTTCTCTTTGGGAGTGACGAGGATTGTTAGAATCAGGAATGAGTCCATCAGGGGGACAGCACGTGTTAGATGTTTTGGAGAGGTCACAGAAGCCAAACTGAGATGGTTCGGTCATGTACAGAGGAGGGATAGGGACTATATTGGTAGACGGATGCTGGAATTGGAGATGCCAGGCAGAAGGTCTAGAGGAAGACCGAAGAGAAGATTTATGGACATAGTGAGAGGATATGAAGTTAGTTGGTGTGATAGAGGATACAGAGAATAGGGTTAGATGGAGAAGGTTGATTCGCTGTGGCGACCCCTAAAGGGAAAAGCCGAAAGGAAAAGAAGAAGAAGATATCATTAGAGATCTAACAGGAGTGCTTTGGTCTTCATTAACAAAACATTAAAATGTTAGGAGCAGGGTGGAATTGATTTATCTGCTAAATGTGGCTAAAGCATGGCTTTTAATGCTCTATCACTGCTGTATCAATGCTGTAAATGTAGTGTTCATAGTGTGCACGGTAACTTGCTTAGCTTGCTTTTTGTACAGACTGATTTACAAGTAGCTCTTGTTCTGACTGGATTTTGAAAAATATATATTTTGTCTCCAGGATCTTTTTTAAATGAAATGGAACCCATGAGATGTCGAACTCTATCCTCGGGGGGGATGAAGAACATAATGTAGAGAGGGCAAAAGTACAAACTTTCATATAGGTTTGATAATCTGATTGTTGTTCACTTTACGTCTGTTTTTGCATGGAGAACAACACCTGCGCAAACCTGCCTGTAAATCTGATGCAAATAAATTCGAACAGCTGAACAGTTGGACTTTGTGGGTGAGCAGGAAGAGGGAGTCTTCCAGAGAACAAAGGCGTTTGTATCATAGTTCAGTTGGTGTTCATCACTATTTGGTACTTTGCTGACCACCATGGTGTGAGTCAACCGCGAGACTGACATTTAACAAATCAGACAAAGGGGGTGATGTGAGAATGAGTGAGATTGGATAATCAGTGTGAGATAATTATTTGTTTTTGAGTAAAGATAAAATTTAAGTCGCTGCAAGGATGTATGATGATTTACAGAAATCTGTAAATGTGTCAGAGCTGGAAAGTCTAAAGCAACTAACATCTAATGTATCATATGTTATTAGGCAAAAAAATAGCAAGTGACAAGAAATTATGTAATAAAATGCAATAGCCTTTATTATGAAAGGGTACAAGTCATTTGGTGTATGTGTGTTCTGTTTTCAGCACAGAATTTATCATGATATATTTCAATATAAAAGAGGCTTTTCAAAATGGTGTCCCCCCTCCACACACGCACATGCACACACACACACACACACACACACACACACACACACACACACACACACACACAGGTGCATGGCCTCATATAGCTGACATAACAGATGTTTTTGTTACTGTTGTGCGAAAAATACACAGCAGTAAGTGTCCCGGTGCTATTTTGACTGGATGTTCACAGTAGTTCTGAATGCATATCTGGTGTGACAGTTTTTGAATCCTCAGAAGTGCTGGATAGCAACTCTCTCGTGGATGGTAAACTTGTGTGTCAACACGAGACAGACTAATCTCTCTGCTGAGAAGGGACGTTTCTGGATGTGTGGACCGAATTTAGCCTGTAGGGCTTCTGGTGTTGGTTAAATTGAGCAGAAGAACATTAGGGGGGTCACGGCATAAAGTGTACACACACACACAGATGTTTAGGTTGCCGGTAACCTCCTGGTGTTGCACCAGACGGATGTAGTTCCCTCTTTGACCTTATTTTTGCTTTATTTGACATGCCTCGATGATGTCAGGGCTCCGAAGCTGAAACATAAATAGAGGGAGGTGACTGTGTTGCCCACATGGAACAAATTAGACTGACAAGTTCCTGTGTCCAGTGTGTATCCACAGCGCAGTGCATATATCTGTTTGTGTGTGACAGACTCCACAGACTCGTGGTTGTGGGGGCACATTTATGTGCACATGCATATCAATAATAACCCAGGTTTGTTAAACCAGAGTTTCTCAAATTATTCAGATTTCAACCATTAAAATATGACAGCGAGAAACCTTTGAAACCCTGTCTGCATCCCCATCATCTGTACTTGAAGCTCAGCACTTATCCTGCCAGAATATTTCCCCTCAGGGAGCAGACACACAACAGCTAATGGCCACCAACAATTCAACACAGAATGTGAACTCATTTGATTAACAGGAAATTACTTATTATGTCTGGAAAAATGGGTCTGTTATAAGGAAATTAATCATTTGTGCACAATTGTGTGTTTTATGGGGAGATGCTTGATGTGTGTGTTTGGACACATAAAAATTACTATGAAATTATAATCACGTGAACCTTTTTTCTACAAACTTGAATTATGTTACTGATGTGACGATAAAGTAAATGTTCTTAACTGAGTGACTTGCAGAAACTGAAGGGTTTTTAAATCGAACATGCAAACTCCACACAGAACGATCCCCTAGAAATATATATATTTCTGTAAAACTTGTTTTTCTCTAATTTCCTGAAAATGTTTGTGTTACTCTGAATTAGCCTGCATCACTAATACTGCTGGAATTATCAAAAAAAAAAGAAAAAGAGGTCACCTTTAGTCGTAACTGACTCATGCTCGTTTTCATTTTAGTTTCGGTGGTCACAAGCCAAAGCCTTGGAACTGCCAACCTTAATAACATTGAGTTTCATGTGCTCATAAAACAGTCAAGCGGTGTGACCTTAAAATGACCTTTAAATTGAGGAGTGTCTGGCATGTAATGAGCCCGCTTGTCGGGTTGTGGCATATTACCAGTTTATCTGTTTATCTAGATTTGACGCTGACAAAATATCCTGAAAAGAGTATGGCAAGTTATAGGAAATGGAGGTGAGGAAAATTATGAAAAATAAAAGGTAACAGGGAGGAGGGAGATGAGATGAAAATGAAAAATAAATAGGTTTGGCGAGCTTTGAGGGGAAACCTAAACAGGATGCAGGGTGAAAACGGAGGAAGAGCATTATTTGTTGTTGTCTCAGCATTGTGTAGAAGCTGAATGCCTGGGTGGGGGACCCACATTTGGTACAATCATTTGA
Source organism: Fistularia tabacaria (assembly GCA_901007705.1). Taxonomy (NCBI): domain Eukaryota; kingdom Metazoa; phylum Chordata; class Actinopteri; order Syngnathiformes; family Fistulariidae; genus Fistularia; species Fistularia tabacaria. Next base: position 109,200 of record CAAKHD010003664.1, read on the forward strand.
CAGAACATCGACCCTTAGCAGGAAATCTATGCCGTTTGATTTGCTTTCATCCAAAGGTGCCTTACAGTAACAGGAGTTTCATTTTTAGATCAACCCAGAGGTAAATGACCTCAGTTCACTGTTCACTTGTGGATTTTGGCAAACGCTATTTCTTAAATCAAAGAGATTAAAATATTGGACCACACTGGAATACAGTAGATTCTACTGTGTAGACCATGCTGACAGTTGTTGTGGGGCATAAGATGGTATATGCGCTACTTTCAGGGAACAACCGCTGCTTAAATAGGGAGGTGGGCCTGTTTATAACCTATGCATTCCACAGAAATGTTAATGCAGAGCAGGTTAAGATTAAGATTAAGATAATACTTAATTGAAAATTCGGGTGTTGCAGCAGCAACATTAGAGGTAAAAGAGAAAAAAGAAAAAAAAAAACAGGAAAGATAAATACACACATATGACAGTGAGTTGCAAGAGTTAATGTTTCTCTTAAGGGATGTTTTGATGAGAGTTATTAATACTTTTATGCTTCATAATTTTCAGCACTTGTTTGACAAAGATTTTGAATGTTCTATCTAAAATTTTCAGTTTTTTGTGTGCGTCGAATACGTCAGGAAAAAAACAGTGTGTCTGTCCTGAGTGTTTCTTACAGTCCCTTCATTTTGGCTCCAAAGCCATAGAGCGCATAAAACCTATGTACATATAAACATTAACTCACAGAAACAAAAGAAATTACATATTTTTGACTGGAAGAGCTGTTTAAATGTTCTCTAATATTAGTTGATAAGGGAAAAGATATGGAATAATTGGCTTTTCTTTCGGTTGATAAATGCTCTAAATTAAGTGTCACTGAAAGCTAGACAGGAGAAGTAGCAGAGGCAGAGGTAAGTTGTATCATAATGCTGACCGTGAGTGAAGCATCATGCATATTCATTGCCATCATAGTCTGAAATGTTGTTTTAGTGGTTGATGCAGACATCACAGTTCACAAAAACTAAGGCTTTAGAGTCACCTCTTTAAGACCTGCTGGACCTGTTATTGAAGCTTAACCATAAACTTTACATAAGTATACATAACAGACATTCAAGTATCATCCCTAAAGTTATTACTAACAGAAAGCACATAGTTTAATGGAACACACGAATACAGACTGTGCTTTGAGCATTTGAGCACAGTGAGAGTGAAATCACAAGTCAGATATTCATTGAACAGAAATGTTTCAAAATGGGTACATAATTCTTGAAAGTTTGCTAAAGCCATCTAAAATATAGGTAGGAAATCAGCCAGAACTCAAAATTCCACCAGCCCCTTAATGTTACTGGAAAATAAGTCCAAATTTACATAAATAGATATTTCAAAATATTTTGATTTGCTTTTTATCACAACTAATTTAATCATTTTATTAAAATATGCAAAAATATCATGTTTGTTCATTAATTTGAACAAATTAAATCATTCTTTAATGTAAATATCAACCCCCATTGCAGAAATTTAGTCATTCAACACTGATGATGAACAGGCTTCCTGATGGCTGTAAGAAACGGTTTTGTTGTGCATTAATAATAATATGGCACATCTGCTCTTCAGTAGCCCTAAAATTACTTCTCTAGCATCCTGGAGATTATGATTGACACATGATAAATCAAGTCTGCATGATGTCTAGCTCCAGATTGCTGAATAGTGCAAAAATATGTAAATCCCAGTCTTTGATCTTGATTATGCAATGGAGGACCGCTTGAATGGAACTGAAGAAAGTGTAATTTCTCAAAACAAAAACATCACCTTGTGTTTAGAATAAACAATTATGATTAGTCAGAGGAGTTGAGATGATGAAACTGATCCAGCAGGGTTGAGGGGAACCTGCTGAAAGCCCTAAGTCCAAGGCTCCAGGATGACGTAGTGCCGCTCACATTCCGGGGTTATTACTTTAAGATGTTTGCTTGTTGGTGCCTGTCCTGTTCTCATACTTTCAGAAAAAATGTGAAATTGAGAAAACATGAACAGCTGTAATGGATAGAAAACAGTCAAATGAGTCCTTGGGGTTATACTTTTATCCCATTTTTATGGCCTATGGAGAAGGTAGGTGTGATGCTAGCAAGGTTTGGATATTAAATAGTATGTCAGTTAGAAAAGTTTCATGCCAAATTGATTGAAATAATTAATTTTTCAATGTTTCACTAAAATATGTATCGTCAATCTAAAAAACATTTGATCTTCATCTAGCCATAAGTCGGTAATTAATTAATCAGAGTAGTGGAAACAACTCAGATGGGAACAGAGGCAGCCTTAATAGGCTTTCTGTCTGTGTGGACTCACATACACACACACACATTCAAAACACACTCAATTCTACTCTTGGAAAAGCTGAGTGAGGCAGAAAGTCAGTTTGTACATAAGTGATTTAGGGAGGAAGTGGAATGTCATCTATGGATTACATACATAAACTGAGACTATGATTTCATTCAAGGGGGAGCTTATACTCAAGCAACCTTATTTCATTATTCTTTTCAGCCACAAAGACTTGAGGGAAATAAACTGACTGCAATGAAACTCCTTCCTTATTCAATTTTGTTTTGCTCTTGACACAGGTGGTGGAGGAAAGCGGAAAGGGAGAAGCAAAAAATGGAAGGAGATCCTTCGCTTCCCCCATATAAGGCAGTGTACTGAGCTGGGAAACAGCATTGGTATGGGTTGTGTGTTGCATGTCTCCTGTTGCATCTAAGGACAGGGTGTTTGGCTGTGATAAAGTTAAAGTATTTTTTCCTTCTGCAGAGAGGGACTATGTCAGCATCTGCGAGAAACAGCCAATCGGACATCTTCTCTTCCGCCTTTATTGTGAGACCAGACCTAACCTACAGCGATGCATCCATCTTCTGGATGCTATGGTACAGACTAACACACAGTGTTTGGGTGCCATGATGCACAGCATAATATCTGCAAAAAAAACCAAACATGGGGTTTGTCATTCAATATAGACACACACACACACACACACACACACACACACACACACACACACACACACACACACACACACACACACACATATATATATAAACTAGGATACGGCCAGTAGGCTTTTAAAGCTTAGACAAACTCATAGTGAAACATTGTGGTTTTATTGTAGGTTAAGTATAAGACTGTATCTTTCCGAGATACTCTGACTTCCTGCAGTTTTATTATCACTGTGAAGTTGCAAGGCTACCAGCAAGAACTGGAGACCATTTCTCCTTTCCAATAAAGTGACCTTCACATCACCTCAGTCCATAGGTTTTAGTAAGTTTGTACAAGCCTAATTTTAACCCTTAATTCTTTCAAATGAGTTTTCATGTTCGAGAAATCTTGAAGATGCTGCAGATACATACCCATACACAAAAACTTGGATTACCGTGTAGCCTGATAATATGCTGGCAATGGTTCATGCTGACTACAGGGGACTATTAAAATGAATAGTGATTATTCAACCAGCTAGGCCCCCTGCCTCCATGGCCCTCCTATGCAATCTCTCTGTCTAGACAGAAAAAGTGCTCCGCGTGACACATTTAAGTCTTCATCTTTCGGGTTTATGTAAAACACAGGAAGAACCAAAAGATCTTTCATCCCAGCCTATTCAATTTCAAGATACAATCCATGGACAACAGCCAGCCCCCCCTTCTGCCCACAGCCTAAAATGAACCTACCCTCTTTACAAGGGGGAAGCCTCTCACATTCTCATATGCAGACATCCCAAACACATGATGGAGCTAATTCTGCAAACAATGTGACTGGCCAAGCAACCACACTCAGTGCCGAAAATTTCAGTCATCACAGTACTGACAATAAACCAGGTCTTTGAGTCACTATGGCCTGGTTGTTGAAAAACTATCACGGTTCTGTACCAGAGATTCTTCCTACATCATGAGAAAATGTTTGTTTGCGGATTTTTGTGATTGTCATGTATCCCCTCTGTTTCCTAAAGAAAACAAAGGGCTCATCTGTTCTTTCCATTTGCCCCACCCCTTACCCAACCAAGGGTTAGTGTGTGTGTGTGTCCATGCACACATACTTGCACGTGCATATGCGTATAGGCCTTTATTTGGCAGGTATTCCTAAACTTGCAGGTCTATGTGTATTAACACGGTTGCATTTTATGACCCCCCACACAAACACACATTTTAAGACTTATTGTTAGGTAAGTGGTTTTCGTATTTGTAGTTTGTTAAGAGATTCAAAAAATATATGCGTCAGAAAATTTAAACTTTGAAGCAATATCAGCTCTTCAGCATCGGCTCAAAGGCACCAATAAAGTCTATACAGATAAACTTCAGTCCTCACAGTCAATCATATTCATGTTCTTATGCTGCATATCAACCTTCAAAAAAACTGTATTTATTCTCCATTGGCTTTGTTGTGAAGTTCTATTGACATTGTTTCTTTTAGGCGGCTGTATATCTGCATGCTTGCATGCGTGTGTGTGTGTGTGTGTGTGTGTGTGTGTGTGTGTGTGTGTGTGTGTGTGTGTGTGTGTACGTGTGTGTACGTGTGTGTGTGTGTGCGTGCGCGTGCGTGTGTTTTTAGTGTGCGCACACACACACGTCTGCCTACGCTTTGTATTGGAAGGTCTGTGACACTGGTGTGACACACTATGACACTAAGGACCTCGAGGAATCCTGCCATGTTTTTGTGTGGTGGCTAGGCAACAGAGGGAAAAGGGTACTGATTGAAAGAGCTGGGTCAGCCCAGCATGTAGCCTGGCCCTCACCCCCTATTTTTCAATCTAAAACTTGATACTCTTAAATGTGCCACTTTGGATTTCAAATTAGTGAGATGCACAGTGTGTCCACTCTTTAACCGCCAAACTTTCATTTGTAAATGGCTGTGTGCTGGAAAGCAGAGTCAACCTTTGCACGTGTCTTTATGAGTAACAGCAACACACAGAGATATAGTAAGTGCGAGTTTTATGCTTCAACTGCTACATGGCACTTTCACCACTATAAAGATTGAATACAAAATTAAGCTTTTATTACATGTTACTACAAAAGTCAATATCAATAATTGATTAAATGATACATGCTTAGTAATATAAAGTATTGTCTCATACAGGAAGACTATGAGGTGACACCTGATGAAAAAAGAAAAAGCAGAGGAGACCAAATTATTAAGACGTTTCTTTCAAAACAAGTAAGTTGTTTTTTCTTATGTATTCATCATTCAATGAAATCCTTTCATCACAATCTTTTACTGTGAAATTGGAGATAGAAAACTAAAGTAATTCAAAAAGTATGTTTTTTTTTCCTGATATTACCAAGGGGATTATAATTCTCTTTACATACATACATACATACATACAGTGCTATCTATGTGTACAGGTGTATGTATATATGTTTATGTGTATATTGTGTATATGTGTATATATATTATATGTAGGTATGGGTATGTGTATGTATATATGTATGTAAATGTGTGTGTGGGAAGGAATGGTGACATATGTATATATGTGTTTGCACTGATATATGTGTGTATATATCTTTCCTGTTTTTCTTTTTCTGTAATGTTGCTGCTGCAACACCCGAATTTCCCCTATGGGGATCAATGAAGTATTATCTTATCTTATCTTACACATGATTGAACATAGCGTCATTAAATGGAGATATACTGAGCTTATCTCTGTTTAAAGTTATACAGTTTATTCTCCAGTCTGATTGTGTATGTTTTAAAGCTGCGTATTTGTGTATGTCTTTGTGTGCATGAATATGATGATGCAGTCACCTCAGCATGTCGACATAGCAGAGGCCTTTGCAGACCAGTGCAGGGAGAACCTCGAGCTTAGTCCATGTAAGGAAATCTTCAGCAACTGCCACAAGTAAGTCAACATTCTGTCTTTAGTCCCTCTCACCTGTCTAGACTCTCACCTGTTGTTCTTGGTCTTTCCTATATCGCACAACTGAGGGTACAGTGAAGAGAACCAATTCAATGATTGTTGTTTGCATTATGATCTCAGTTGAGACTGTTCTGATTGAACCTGTCCTGTGTTGGATCAGGGCTATCCATGACTATTTGAGTGGCGCTCCATTTGCAGACTACCAGAACAGCATGTACTTTGACCGCTTCCTCCAGTGGAAAATGCTAGAAAGGTCAGTTGGAACTATTTTATTTGTTGTTGAACTTTCCATGTAAATAGATGCTTCTGAATGGCTAAAGAAGGCAAAGGATACTAACGGGCTATCGTCATACTAATATGTGACAAAACAGTTAAAATGTGATGTAACTGTGGGATACTTGCAAAACTAATGCTGACAGAGAGGCTAATGCATGGTAAATAAGAGCAAACATTAGGCTTACATTAACTAGTAACTAATACAAGCTTGTCAGAGGCAGACATTTTTAGCACAGTCAACCAAACCTATAGCATGGCTTTTTATGACTATCAAAGGACAAATGTGCTACCACTTGTATACGTAAAGTTAACGGAATGATTATGACAGGTCATTCATGGACAAAAGATGAACGAGCAGAAAGTTGACATTGGTAAGTCGGTGGTTAGAGTGGCTAACGAATAGCACAGCTTGCTTAATAATTGATAATGCTCATGGTTGTGATAAAAATATAGCAGGTGAATTATTTATGCTCGAAATATTTTGTTAGAAAATGCATTTTTTTGAAAAATGGCTGTGTTGTGATTTATTAAGGTTTTTACACAGCATATTGCAAGTGATCGTGTTTTAAATACAGTATAGTTAGGATGCATAAAGTTACAATATTCATCGTGGAAAAGACTATCAGTTATAAATCAGATAAAATCAAATAACAATTGTCCACCCAAGCCCTGTGATTTATCCAATAAATAATACGACTAAAAGTACTACTCATTAAAACCGTGTAGTCTTGCTTTAACGATGCATTTTTTTTAAAAGCATACATACTAAAAAGCTGCAATAAACCTCTTTCCCTGTCAAAAAAGACCCAATTCAAAGCAACCTACCTAATGTGTTTATTGCTCAAATCAAGCAACATAACATTCAATTGGTCTTTCATAAAGAGAAACTGAATATTTTATACAAAGTGCTTTATTGAAGGCGGTCAGAAGTAAACAGCAGGCTCTCAGAGTATCCTTGATTGTATCCATGTCTGGAAATTGAAATTGCACATGAGTGGCCCCACCCTCTACACAGGAAACTCAGGATGGAATTGTGTTCCGCAGATGATATCTCAGTATCTCAGCACTAATCAATACTTTATGAGCGTCTATTAATGGAGCTTGCTGTGTCTGTGTTCTTTCAGGCAACCAGTTACTAAAGACACATTCAGACAGTACAGAGTTCTGGGGAAAGGGGGATTTGGAGAGGTAAGAGACTTAAGTTATAGTGGTTGCTTATTTTCAGGATTGTGTCTGATTCATTTTCTCTATTCTATCAGGTGTGTGCCTGCCAGGTCAGAGCTACAGGGAAGATGTATGCATGTAAGAAGCTGGAGAAGAAGCGGATCAAGAAAAGGAAAGGAGAGTCAATGGCACTCAATGAGAAACAGATTTTAGAGAAGGTCAACAGTAGATTTGTTGTGAGTAAACATTAACATGAGAAACTGCAGCAGTCTGATCAGATCTCTTTTCTTTTGGCTAAGCACTTTTAAACTGTCTAATATGTTCTTCACCAGGTGAGCTTAGCGTATGCCTATGAGACCAAAGATGCTCTGTGTCTGGTGCTAACCATCATGAACGGTGGAGACCTGAAGTTTCACATTTACAACATGGGAACACCAGGCTTTGAGAAAGACCGGGTCCAATTTTATGCTGCTCAAATCTGCTGTGGACTCCAACATCTGCACAGAGAATCCATTGTGTACAGGTAGTGGTCTACAAATTGTATTTTCAGACGTAGTCCACACGTAAGCTGTAAAAATGGATAAATCATATATTTTTCATAACCTGAATCTTTTTTTCTTTTTGTTATTTGTAGGGATGTAAAACCAGAAAATATCCTGTTAGATGACAATGGTGGGTTTTGTACACACTTTTTTTCCAATCACATGAAGTCAAACTAAATATTCAGTTCATTTTTTAACAGAACCCATAATGGGCAGAAATCAGAATAACTATGAATCTCCAACATGATTTCAATATTGACAATTCATAGTTATCTAGTGTGGCTGCCAGTTAGATGGATTATTAAGAAAACTGTAATGGCAAGCAAACAGAAGCAAATAACGCATAATAAGAATTAAAAGACCACATGGAGGGGATGAGTATAATCAGCATTTTTATTCTCCACTGACAGCTGTTCATTATTGTTGCACTGTAGGACACATCCGTATTTCTGACCTTGGGCTTGCTATCAAAGTGCCAGAAGGAGAACTCATCAGAGGAAGGGTGGGGACAGTCGGCTACATGGGTAAGAAACAGTTCAGTTGATGATTCCATTCACACACTTACATATATTGCAACAAGTTATTTTTCCTTCTCATCAGCTCCTGAGGTGATTAAGAATGAGAAGTATGGGATGAGTCCTGATTGGTGGGGACTGGGCTGTCTAATTTATGAGATGACTGCGGGGCGATCGCCCTTCCGTGCTCGCAAAGAACGCGTCAAACGGGAGGAGGTGGAACGGCGGGTACAGGAGGAAGAGGAGGAATACAATGACAAGTTTATGGAGGATACTAAGTCCATCTGTAGAATGGTATGGGTTGAAGGAAAGTTCTTTGTACAGTGAAATTGGTAAATACTGTGTGAATAATGGTTCATGTCTGCTGTGTCTTACCCAGCTGCTGACCAAAGACCGAAAAAAGAGGCTGGGGTGCCAGGCAGACAAAGCTGCGGGTGTCCAGGCCCACTCCTTCTTCAAAAATATAAACTTCAAGAGAATGGAGGCTGGCATTGTGGAACCTCCTTTTGTGCCTGACGTGAGTAGTATCATATACTTCATACTAGAGCAGAGAGTCATGCTCCGTCTTTATCCTACTTACTTTAATTTAAAACAAAGCTAAGCGGTAAAATACATTTAATTGGCTTTGAAGCAGAACAAAACGTAGTTCCATGAGAATAAAATATCTTTTAAGATAAATGCAAGTTTTTTCTCACCACCCCATGTTTCTCCTGGTCATTGCACTTCTGTAGCCTCGGGCAGTGTACTGCAAGGATGTGTTGGACATAGAGCAGTTCTCCACAGTCAAGGGAGTGAATTTGGACCAAACTGACAATGACTTCTACTCCAAATTTGCGACAGGCAGTGTTTCTATCCCATGGCAGAATGAGGTAAGTGTTTGCGCTTTGTCAGACATTTCAGAATTCTGTGGCAGTTGCGCTGCTAAAAACACTTTTAGAAATTTCATAAAATCTCTTCTCTACCCTGCACCATGCCTTTCCCCTTTACCATACCTATTAGATGATAGAAACAGAGTGTTTCAGAGATCTGAATGTGTTTGGGCCTCAAGAGACGAGACCCCCAGATCTTGACTGGAATCAACCACCTGAGCCACCCAGACGCAGCCTGCTTGACAGAATCTTCAGGAGGCATGTAGGTCAAACAGACACAGACACAGACACACACACAGACACACACAGACACACACACACACACACACACACACACACACACACTTGCAATTCCATGTAAGACATAATAAAATCATGCTGAAAAACTCACAGAAATCTCTCTGCTTTAGCACCCAGAGGTTCCTATCTTGCACAGCCGTGCCCAGTCTTCCAGTGTAAACTCCATGGACTCCATGTCTAACTCTGCCCCCTAGTGGAACAGTTAAAGTGTGGGAGCCGCAAACAGAAAGAAAGAGCTCAGAGGGCTTCCCTTCTGCTGATTGTTCAAAAGTTGGGGCCTTAGCAGCAGCTGGAGACATCCTTTATAAAGCCTAATGGTCAGCTCATAGGGGTGTGACCTTAAGACGTTGGCATTTGTAGTAGGACAGTCAATGTTGCAGAGTCTTGGAATTATTTCGACAAACTTTAATTACCCTCAGGATTGTTGGACTTTTGAACACAGCCACTGATGTTGATGAAAAGGATAAAAACAAGCTATTATTCAGGGGATCCACTGTATAATAAAGACCACAGGGAATAGAAGATGGGATTTTAGTGATATTTTTTCCAAAAAGAAAAGAATATTTTTAATGCTATGTGCATCCTTTACTTTCTGGCCTGTATCCTGTACCGGTATCTGTCCCCCAACCTATAGAGTCATCATCTGTACAACACTGACTATTACTCTTTCCCTCTTTTTATTTGCACCTCTCATACCTCAGATCACAAACATTCAGAATCAATCACCTTGACAACCTCAACTCATAATGTCCATTGCTTTGCATACACTCAGGCCAAAGATTAAAGTTTTATTTTGTGATTCCGTTTTCATGTTGATTTTTGTTGTTGTTTTTTGAAGGATTTTTTAGCCGTCATTTACAACTAAGTGGAATCAGAATAGGGGTTGCCTGATTTGTTTTTTACACATTCTCCGAATATGAGCCTGCAGACATATCATATTGCTTAAAGGACGCATTCAAAAACACATACACAGACAGATTCGCAAACAATAGTGAGAGTAATGTTGTGTTTTAATTGCATGGACAAGTGTATGTATGGGCAGCTGTATCCCTTTGCTTCTGTATACCTCATGCCACTGAAGCTACAATTGTACCATACAACACAGACATCTCCCTTGGTTTACAGTGTCACTTTATATTTGACATGTAGTTCACAAAACATTAATATGCTGTACAGAATCAAATCTTTTTTTTTGCTCATCTCTGCACAGTCCCCATTAAGTGGAGAGGAACACATGCACTCAGCCTGATTTTACAAGTTGCACAATTGTAAATAGTGTCATGCTGTGTCTTCACTAAAATGAAAATGTTTTACCTCTAATCATGATGGCACATTATTTTATTGGTATTGCCACGTCACTCATTTTCTACAGCTGAAGTGTCTGAAACTAAAGTGTTCTTGCCCCCCTTATGCCTTTCCCATTCAAACAATATTGCTGTATGACTGTCACATGCGCATTTTGTGATTTTTATATTTTACCCTTCTGCATTTACGTGTTATTTAAAAATGCCTCAGCAATCCAAAGGGCCTTCCTCTGGTTTTATTTCCAAATACAAACAAAAAAGCTGGGTGAATGCCAAGTAAAGGTTTATTTTGCATTTAATTTATCAAGTCCAGTCCAGTTCAGTCTACTCGCATGGGATAGAAAGACACCAGGGGAACTCACAATACCATACAATAAAGTGGCCTTCTTGCAGCAGCACAGCCAATAAAAGGGGAAGAGCACTGCCTCTTCTGCTTGTTCTAAGAATGTTATATTTTCCTGTTTTGGGAAAAGAAAGCTGGTCCATGAAGTAATTCAACATCTTTAATACGTCTCTGCATACTTGATATGAAAAAAAAAACTGAATCAGACTGAAGTGCCTCCTCATTAGCATGATCTCCTAGACAAGGCCCACACAGACATCAGCACTTTGTTCTCTGACTGTCATGCTCTTTTTGTTTGTTTTTTTGTGGGGAAACATGTCAACACAAACACATATGACTCAAGCAGTTTGTGGGAAAGGGATGGAAATGAATAAGAGACAGGATTTAGTGAAGGGATTCAGATTTCCTTCTTGATGTGATGTACAGCTGAGTGCATGTGAAAACCAAATCCACTGTGTTGTTCAAGTCCCAATAAACTCTGTGCTATAGGTAGTGTACCCACCAGTATGCTTGCGTTTTTATTTCACTGTCAGTACAAAGCACAATATTTCCTTGTCTATATTCAAAGCTTCACTGCTCTTTTAGACTTTATCCTTAAGTGCAAAAGACCAAAAACCTAAATATGAATTCATGTAAATATCAGTTCAACAACAATTCCATGACCTATTAAAGTGGTGATTAGGATTTTTAATGCTTCTCAAAACATGAAGTGCTATATGACTTGATACAAAATCTGTTTAGTCATCACTTTTCTACCTTTGAAACTTGAGCGTACAATGTCTTCTGCTACACCTGAGTTGATTAAGTCAGAGCAAATGGCCTTGAGTCTGTTGGCCAGCTGGTGCTAGAATAATTACAGTTTAAACAAAAAAACAAGGACAAAAGTTGGAATTGAATAGGAAGAAAATATGTATTTCATAGTTTGGTATGGCAGAGGGTATTCTTTCAGAGGCCAAGTGACATTTATCTGCAACTTAAATGTCCTTTTTTTCTGATTGATTTCACCCTCATTGACATTTAGTGCTCCTGTCATAGGAGCTGCCGCATTCATGAAAAAAACAACATTCAGTTAAAAAGTCATTTATTGCACCAAGCACGCAATTTACATCTGCTTATCACTGTTTTATAGAATATGTTTCTGCTGCTCATAACTATGACATCTTGAACATTTTTTTGACTTCACAAGAAATTGAAAATGAATGATTGAAGGAGTAGGTGGACTTCAATCATACCTATTCTAAATAATGGATGATTTTAATATATACATGTGTTTGTCTGTGTGTATATGCACACACATACAGACATTTAACAAATATATATATCCATCCATCCATTGTGTTCGGCTTATCCTACTCAAGGTCACGGAGGATGCTGGAGCCTATCCCAGCTGCAAGAGGCAGGATACACCCTGGACTGGTCACCAGTCAATCGCAGGGCCACATATAGAGACAGACACCATTCACTCTCATTCACACATCTGGGCAATTTTTCCAATTAACCGTGTGAGGAAACCAGAACCCGGAGGAAACCCACACAGACATGTGGAGAACATGGTAACTCCACGCAGAAAGATCCGATGTTGGAATTCAATCAGGGTCCTTGTGAGGCCGAAGTGCTGACCACTGCACACACACTGTGTGTGTGTGTCTGTGTGTGTGTGTGTGTGTGTGTGTGTGTGTGTGTTTGTGTGCGTGCGTGCGTACGTGCGTGCGTGTGTGTGTGTGAGAGAGAGAGAAAACAGAAGTGCAGTTGCCTGACACATATGGGCAATTCCTCTTGAAAGAAAGTAATAAGAAAGTAATTTACTTGTCAGGTGTGTAGTCTTTTTTTTAAACGGGAGAATATAAGCTTGGTCAAAGTCATCTATTACATGGATCCACACTTGAGAAGTGCTGTTTAGCCCTGAACTGGGACTCATTAAAACATAATGCTGCACTTGTCAAATTGCGAGCCATTAGTAATAGCCATATTACCAAGTTTTTCTCTTCTCTACATTCATTCTTTGAAAAGGGTGTTAGAATATGAGAGACATGAGGTTCTGATCTGTCGACTATGGCTGAATAATGCAAGACAGTGTCACGCCTGTTCGTTCACATTTTCAATGAGAGCTCTAACCCCGCTGAAGGCCACAAGGACTGATAGGTAAATCCTGTCTCACTGTCAGAGGGACATGAGGTTGCAGGTTAAGGTGACTTCTGTATTTCTTTGGAATTTATAAATGTGTTTCTATTTTTCTGTGCACTCTAATCAGATGACCTGCTAATCTTTTTACATGTCACCATGCCTGTGAACATTTTCACCACTGACTCTTTATCTTTGGTGGACAAGCATACTGCTGAAGCAATATTATTGTTAAGTAGTTTGGATTTTGCTTGGACGGACTGAGCAAGGTTGTCAAAACATGTAAGCTGTTTGACCAAACACATTTTGTAGTATATAAATCATACAGGCTTTCTTGATTAAAAATGTACAATACATTTTGTTTTAGAATAGTAATTCACAGGTAATTCAATGCAATGTATTGTTTGTATATGGTGATGCTATTTTTTAACATACTGGTTTATCTGCTCGGCATTTGACAAAGACAATTATTACATTTCTGTGACAGATAAAAGGTCACATTTAAAACTACAAAAAAGTAATAAAAAAGAAACTGCTTATAATATTAACATAAAAACAGCAATAGCTTACTAAAATAATTGCAAGATTTGCCCCAAAAGTACTGTAAATCAGCTATAAATTTACTAATCAACTTACCATAAAAGTAGGGAGAGGCCAAGTTTATCTGTGCTGATATGGGATTTTCCAGTCTTAAGATGATATTTTGATACAAGTCAAATTTTAGAAAAACTGCCTCTCGTTTTTATTATTAGTGTTATTGTTATAGAACTGTTTTCACACTTTTTACTTACAGCTGGTCATTTCCTGCCTGTAATTCATAAACATAGCCTGTGCTTCTACCTCATACTAAGATGTTAATTATGATTCAGGTAGGAAAGAAATAAGCAAAGCCCAGTGGAAGTTTTGCCATGAAATTCCAGTAAGCGTTTAGTGTTTAGACCATGGAGGGATGTATGAGTCATTCAGGGTCTTTCCCACTGAACTCTCTCCTGGGCAGTGAAAAGATGCTGTTTTCACGTATGTAACCTATCGTTTTTTTTTTTTTTGTGTGTGGGCTTGGGCACTGGACGTTATCTGACAGTGTTTGTGTGGGTCTGAAACATGCTCGTCGTGTCTGCAAAGTGACCTTGGTGACATGGCCCTTGGAAAAGTGAGGTGATGTGTCTTTATCTACATGATGATAGCACAGCGGCCTTGTGGCCAGATCTCTTATAAATACAGGATTGAAGGCATGCTCAAACATTTAAACAGAGAGATCTTATTATCTACACAGTCATCTCAAAGGCTCATTCTCCTCTTCAGAAAAAAATATTGAAGTCTGATCAACTTTTACACTTTACCTGTTAGATCTGTAAGAAACTTTTTTTGACAATAAAAAACAATGCTACCGGCAACCTTTAAGCTGTGTGCGGGCATCTCTTACCGACACATGAGGAACATGACAGGTGAGTGAGAGAAATCAGTTTTTCTTGGCCAAGTGTTCTGCCGGTTTTAAATCATTTAAACTGCAAAAAAATATACAAAGTCTTTAGAAGCAGGAATGGAAAGAACCAAAAAAACTCAAATCCATTACCGTATGACTGTATACACTGTATACATGTGTGTGTTTGTGTGCATGTATGATATTTTTGGTTTCTCCATGATTTCATGGATTGTAGTCAATGTGTGCTTCTGCCTCTGTCTCCCAGGTTTGAGACAGAATGCTATGATAGCCATTCATCAAGAGCTGAAACGACTCACAGGTCCTGGATCAAGTAGTTGGATCAACCAAGTCCGCAGACGTAGTTCTTTTCTCAGTGAGTTTTTAAATGCGGTTAAATTTGTGATACCTCACATATTCAATTTGATAGAACGGTTTGAGAGGTGGTCAAATACGGTCGGTTAGTATTTTCTTTCATCATGACTTATCCATTGACAAAACTCATAAATCTTCATTACTTTTTGTATCTCATGTCTTGATCTAAAGGTTCTAGGATTGAGGAAGACAGTAGGTTCAGTCAGGAGGAGATGTTGTATGTGAAACAAGGTGAAGACGCATTGCAGAAGGCCATCGGCATCCTCAGTGAACAAGACGGATGGACAGTAGAAACTGTGGCTGTGAGTATCGAGACAAGATTCCCTGACAAATCAAGAAGATGGAATGGGATTTATCTGATTTTATGGCAGAAATTAATGACGATATATATAAAAATGTATTCATACATTTGACTTATGGGATACAGGCCTTATTATGTGACACACACATAATAATTGTGGGATGATGATGATGATCATGATGAATCATGATAATAACATTAACAATTCTGATTATTATAATTATTATTATCATAGTAGATGGAGGGAAAGGGAATGGGCCCCTCCCTCTGGGTCAAAAACTCCAAAAACAATTTCAGTATTTAATCTTCCTGTTTCTATCATTACACCTTTTTGGATTTTTGTCAGTCTTCTTGGATTTTAGGTTTGTTTTTATATTTAAGTGAGCATGCTTTTATACTTGTTAACAAACCCTTTCAGGCAAATGGAGACAAAGTTCTGAGTAAGATGTTGCCTGACATTGGCAAGGTGTTCAAGCTGGAGGTGATGTTGGAGCAGCATCCGGACAATCTTTATGAAGAGCTGGTGGATAATATGGAGCAAATGGGGGAGTGGAATCCAAATGTCAAGCAGGTTAAGGTGAGAAATGCCGCATCAAGCTAAATACTTTGAAACAGTACTTATTTTTCTATCAAATATATTATTTTTGAAATTCTTCTCTCTATTTCTATCCTGGTTTTTATTCAGACTAGAGACCAAAAAATACAAATGTAAGTGTTGATTTTGGTTCAGTATTCTGTTCTGGACTGCAATATTGAACTCTCAGTACAGCAAACAAATAAAAATTATTTATACATTTTTTTGGAAACAGGGGAAAGTATTATTCTGTTGCAGTGCTTTACATTAATTTTGGACTGTGAATGTTCACATGTTTGAACAGAATATCAATGCAAATTTGCACAATACTAATCAAATGGTTTCTTGTTTGAATATTAAAACATGCAAAGTCAGAAAGCCTGTACAAAAAAACATCTTCATGGTTGAAATCTGCTGGGGAATTTCACTGTCAAATTCCAACCATAGAATTTGCCATGACCCTATTCAGAACAGACCCATTAAAATATTCAACAAAGCAAGAAATGTGCTAAACCTTCTCAATGGAATCCTCCAGATCCTACAAAAGATCGGCCGGGAAACAATGGTCACCCATGAGGTATCTGCAGAGACACCTGGTAATGTGGTGGGGCCAAGAGACTTTGTCAGTGTTCGTTGCGCCAAGCGTCGAGGCTCTACCTGTTTCCTGGCTGGAATGTCCACTCAGCACCCAAAAATGCCAGAGCAGAGGGGAGTGGTGCGGTGAGTCAGGGGGGAAAATTATTATGTGCAATTATTTAAACAACTTGTTAAAAACTGGCTGATTCAAAGCTAATTTGAAGTGAAACTGAGTACCTCATGATTTTCACATTTCCAGCGGGGAGAATGGGCCCACCTGCATAGTTATGAAGCCCTGCTCTGAGGACCCAACTAAGACCAAATTCATTTGGTTACTAAATATAGACCTAAAGGTAAACTGAGGCCTTTATGTCCCTTTTTCACAGCTTACACTTTAGATTTATCCAGTTGCAATAGCTTCATGTCAAGCAACACAATCTAACGGAGGCTTTCTCTTTTCTGTTTGTAGGGCTGGATACCAAAGACAATCATAAACAGAGTACTCTCTCAGACTCAAGTGGACTTTGCCAACCACCTTAGGCAACGGATGGCTAACAATGTTTCTATGGAGATGGGTCATGCCTGCTGATACAAGATGCCTCTTGAGTTTTGACTTAATGAGCTCAAAGGTGACACAAAACAAAGTCCAGCTCCTTGAATGATTATGTGAATCTGCTTTATCAGGAAAAAAAAAAAGAAAAAAAATATATAAAACCACACACAAAGTACAGACATTAGATGTATGTGTGTGTGTGCAGAATGTATGTACACACACACAATATACACACACAACAAAAACAATTTGGTTGAAACTGGCGCATGCACATGTTTTTTTTTAAATTCTGGTGCATACAAAATCTATCCCAGAGATTTTGCTCCACTGGCACCAGTCACATGTGATATGCACCTTGAATATCCTCAACATGTCCATGAAACTCTCTATTCCAACTTGTCAGATTCATTGAGACTATACGAGCAGTGAACATTTCATAATTTGTACATTGCTTCACTGAGATATTATCCCACTTAATTTTCATCTCTTCGCTGTAAAATTGCACTTTTATTGCTGTGTCTTATTTATTAATATTGTGCCATTTCATTGAAATGACTGCCAAGTAAAATAACCCATTGCAATGTCACTGACATTTATGGTTTTATGGTTTTATTATACTCCCACATACTGATACCGACTGACCTTTTCCTATCTATGATAACTCAAATAAAAAGCTGGAAGAATGTTTCAGTTGCCTTATTGCCTCACTATGAATAAATAATTGAAAGAAATTCAAGATTGTGATCAGACATGAATGCCGAAATGAAAGTGAGTAGAAAAAGTAAGACTCACCTAAGAATTAAATTTCAAACATATTATTTCAATTAGAAATATGAGAAACATTAATTTAAATCTTCTTTTTTAGCAACGAGTAATATTAATGATAATGATGATAATAATTACAATAAATCTCAGACTGACACTTTGCTAGATTGCAGGGATCTGGCCTGTCAGGTATGTGAGGAGCACAACAGCAAGACATTTGGTCTTAGCCAGCAGCACATTCTCTGAGATCATGTGACAGTGATTTCCATCCCAAGCAGGAAATCTGTTATTGCCAGTTGTGTAACAGTTTTCCTTTTTGCTAAATTGATCCAAAATGTTTTGTAACAGACAGGTCCCTTGGATGTAGGTTAGGCCACAGATGCCAGGATTACTAAAGCTAAAGTGTAGTGGTCCAACTTTCTACTCAGAATAATACGTATATGACAAACCACTAGGGCAAGAAAAAGGAAAAAATAGAAAAATAATGTAGTTACTTCTTTTTCCCTCCTTGTACCCACAACCTTTAGAGTTGTGTTTTTGGAGTCATCCTTTTGAATAAGCCAAAAAACAACAACAAAACACACACATACAAGTGCATAATTCTTTGCAGAATAGTTATAGAACTAGTCAGCGTTGTTTAATTATAAAACCAAATGTTTTCCCTGAAAGAATGTCCAAGAAAGTAATTGACATCTGCTAGAAATTTCTACAATTTGAAAATAAGGAAATTGCAGAAAGTTTTTGTTGCTTGGCTATATTGCTCCATTGTTTGTGTAATAAGAGGAGTGCAGAAATTGAAGGGCAGAATGGGGTTTGATCTTGTGCAGATATATTACATAATTGGAAAAGGAATCAAACAAGTTATCTGACTGTCAGAATGAATCCTTTGCACCGATAACAGCTCTCATTCTTTGCGTTTCACGACCCTCTCTGCACCCTTGACTGAAATTCAGCTTGAGCAACAGCTCTTTTTCTTTGATAGGAATTGGGGACAGATTGTGGCTTTAGGAATTCATGCAAATGACTGAAATATATTATATAATCCATACCTTCAAAATATTTACATATAATTTGTGTCAACGGAGCATTTCACATGAACATAGCCGACGTCAACCTTGTACACTATCTGTATATCGAAAAGCGCACACACCCTCTTTTCTGAGCCAGAAAGGAATGACGTAATGAATTCAAGTCCAACAGGAAACGACAATTCCCAGGATGCACTCGAAATTACCGTTGCCACTGGACGGGGGAAGGGAGGCTGAGATTGGAGTAAGAAACAATCAGAAACTGAGGTACTTTTAAATGCTTTATATCGTTTAATGTACTCAGACAGGCTAAACATGCACTATTTTTTACGGGTGTTTAAATTGGAATTAAATTCCAAATCAGAATTAAGGGCAATTCTTTTTTTGGAAACCTCTACATCCCCGTTGCAGCTGAACTCTGCTAGCCCCTTAGTTAGCCTGACAGCTGGCTTTTCTTGTATTAGCGAGGAGGGCTGGGCTGGTCGAATGCACATGACTTTCTTGACATACGTGTATACTGCAGACTCGGGGAAGCCTGACTACCGCAGGTTCAGTCAGTGCCTACTTTGTTTGAGATTGAGCTGATGTAGAAGCCGCGTCCTTGTGTCTGCAGGGCTGCTAGCTAAGGCAGTTAGCTTATCTGTTGTTACAGAAAATGTTAGCTAACTGACAGCTACTGTGGCGATGTTTCTTCAGACAGCTGTCATCTGTCAAGTCTGAAGGAACCAGATGCATTCTGTGTTTTACGTCATGATACGTTTGCTGTCACTGAGAAAGTTTACATAAATAAAGAAAACAAAACAGAATACTTTGACGAGTGGTCTATTGATTCAAGGAAGAACTGGATAAGTTGCCCAAATTTCAAACATTCATTTTCCAATGAAAGTACGTATGTTTCTAATATTTTCTAGAAAACATACATGATGTCCTTTGAGAGAGGGAAACTTGTTTGCTGGGGTATTATTCACACAAATTTGATTCAAAGATTTGATTATAGCACTTTCTCTTCATTTCTGTATGATTTATCTGATATTTTGCCCTGGTTTATCTACAGTTGTGTATGCAGGGAATGTAATTTGTGTGTCCCTTTATGGATATAGTTTTTTCAAAACTTTTCTTCAATGTTTTCTGTACTCGGTTTCAGATATCGTGTTTAACCACCCCTCTTCAGGATTTGTCCCGGAACGCTTGTCTTGACTTACATCGCAACGGCTACCAGCAGTTCTTACTTTGAATGTGTCTCGTTGTTTGAAGTGAGGCTGAAGACATAACGGCTCCAGTGCAAGTATATTAAAATGCATGGGTAGCACTTGGTGCTCATTAGATTTTTGTTGAGAACCATTGTAATGAACTGTGTCAGATGGGAGAGCCCAGCCCCGAAATGCAATGTCATTATCTAGCTCTGATGGACTTCTCATCGGGATAGGAGTTAGAGCCACTGGACAAGCAGATCTACGGAGGAGAATAAAGAGGGAGGTTTCCAGGAAACTTTACTGATGGATAACAGTTTCCTCCCAATGGCTATTGTCGACTGATACCTTCACAGTACACACGCTCACTGTCAGACTCTTGGAGTAGCAAAATAAGACCAGGCTGCTATCAAAATCACACAACCTACCCTGTTACACAGAAAAAGAGAAAATGATTTGCAAAAGTGGATTTTTATCACCATGGACAGTTTCTTGAAGTCAAACTGCTGACTGTGGATATTTTTATGTATATAAGAAAAGAGGAATACCTTAGCGACTCACAGTCACGACAGATGTGTACTAGAGAAACCATGGTCTTCATTGCAACAGCTATTCAGCCCATGTCAGTCAAAGAGTTCAGACGCCTTTAGAGGCTAGGATCAGAAAAACGCTTGCCACCCAAACCATTTATATGCAATGGAAGAAGACACTGATGTCACCTTCCACTCAGAGGTAATGTCATTTCATGTCACTTTATTATTTGTGGTAATAGCAACTAAGCATTAAGCCATTAATACAGAAATGTTAGCCTGCTGTGTCTGTTTTCTTACCACTGTTATTACATTTATACAGCCACTTTCCTTTACTGTACTGCTGTTTAATGTTAAACAATTAGAAGCTCATTTGTTTAAGCAGTCCTTGCACATGTGTTAACTGAAGAAGTAGGGTCAACAGCTCTCCCCCTGCTCTAGCTGTAATCTCTGGTCTGGCACGCTTGGCATGTTGCCATGGAGGCAGCTGACGGAGCATTTCCTTTATCCTCAGCTTGGTTTTCTCGTCGCTATACTCCCCCTTGGTTGCTGGTCTCTATCCTTGTATATTGCATTTTTTGTCACCAAATTGATGAGTAAGCTCATCTTAAAAAAAACATAATAATTATAGGTAAAAGGACATGACCACATGACTCCATTTTAAGTGTTGAAGTCCTGACTGAAGTCCTGCTTTTGCAGGAAGTATACCATTAAGACATGTGAGCGCTCTTGCGGCAGTATTTCTAAACTTTCCGCTTTAGTCTCATATTTTGCAATAATTTGTACTGAATTCTTGAATTTTTAAAATTTGTGATATTACGTATTCATGTGGAGGGCCTTCCTGTGTGGAGTTTGCTTGTTCTCCCCTTGTCTGTAGGGTTTCCTCACGGTTCTCCATTTTTCTCCCACAATCCAAAAACATGCAGAAGGTTAATTGGAGGCTCAAAATTGCCCAAACGTGTGAATGAGAGCATGAACGGTTGTTTGTCTCTATGTGTGGCCCTGTGATTGACTGGCGACCAGTCCAGGGTGTACCCACTTCCCGCCAAATGACAGCTTGGAAAGGCTTCAGCATCCCCGCGACCCTGAATGCAGGATAAGCGGTAGATAATGAATGAATGAATGAATGAACTTATGCATGCATGAGCAAACGGTGGACTGTTGTAAAGTTGTAAAAGCTGCGCATTTTTTGGTCATAATCCTCTACTCCATGGTTTCCCTGTTAGGGCCTTAATGGTTTGTCCCATGAATGTAAAACATCAGAGGAGATCACCGAAGGTCTTTATAATCATAAGCCTGTGAGTGCTGCATGAGTGGTGCATGATTCTTTCATCTTCATTTGTTTCCCAAGCATTTTAAAACTTTTGAAATATTTCTTTGTAGATTATCAATGGGTTGATTATTAGTCACAATGTCAGAGATCACACCAATGGCAGCACACCACTCAGATCTTTACCGGTAAATTCTTTTTTCAGTTTTCACTTTGCTTTGCTCAGTACTCTTAGAATGCAAAATAATCCACTATTTGGTAATTGTCCAGATTTCAGCACTGAAGCAGAATGGTCTTCTGCAGTCTCTCGCAACGGGAGGGGACCAGTCTAAGGCTGAAGGTAAGACAACCAACCTCTCTTGCTATGCATCCTATCCCGAGAATTTTGAGATCGTATCCTTGGTAACGGGCATCAGTTTCAGGTAAAAGCTCCCTTCGGAGGGAATTTTGTCTGTTACTTGAAGTTACTTTGTCTCCAGTTGATGCAAGACAATGAAAATGAACACATTATTATTATTGCTGATATGTATTTTGTTTGTATGTGTTAGTTTACATTAATTACTTATCTTAACTTTTGTTCCTCTTCACAGAGGAAAATGTAGAGTTGGAAAAGGCCAGGCAGGAGTGGGAGGCTCTGGAAAATATTCAGCCAGGTTGAAAGGATTGAGCTGTTTCACTTCTTTCTCTAAACATGATGATTTAAAAATTGAAGAATATGCTGTTGATGAATTTGTAATAAAAGACATGTGTTTGGGAATATTTTTGCAGTTCTTACTGAGGACTCAAACCCAACTCCTCTCATCTCTTTCAATGAAGCCTTGCAGTACTTCCAGACCACAGACCTGGGAGACTTACTAGTAAGGAAAACAACACCTTAAGAATTAAAATTAAAGCTGTTCTGTGGCACCTTTCAGGGGAATTAGCATGTGAGGAACCATATAAGTTAGTTAGAGGCAATCAGAAAAAAGTACCTGTAGTCAGTGAACTGATGTAAGGGCAGCAATATATCTCTTACCACTGAAATTCAAAGTCACTGTTCAGTTCAACTGGTTTCATCAGCTGGTATGGAGGGTGAGGGAGCTGGTGCAAACATAATAAAGGAGAAACCCTTCTAAAATGTGGTAATCTGGCTTTTATAATCAACATCACAAACTTCAGATGACAAAAAAGTTAAATTTGTCATATAGAGAATATTCTACTGGAAAGAATGAATGTGGTCTTCAATGATAACTTCTCATTTCACAATCGTGTCTCATGAGATACTGAATTTATTGAATTAGGATATGAAAGGGAAGACAGTTATTCCTTTTAGCAACCATTTTCTCACAAAGAGCAAACAACATTTTACAGGAAATGGTGAAAAGTATGTTGAACCACAATATTCTTTCTGAAAAGGTATATTTCCATCAATGCAATAATCGAAAGTTTTCAAAATGTTAAAATTCACGCAGGGTGACATTTTAATGTCTTTTCTCAAAGGTTTTGTTTTAAGTCTAATGTCAGATTTTAACATAACCCAATATAAAGTTTACAAATATTTGTGTGATGTTGCATTTACAGTCTGCATGGCTGGATGTTACAGTCTGTTCTATAGAATTGCATATTGATAACAGATGATTTAATGCTGTTATAGTGTGAATGAATTCACAAATTTGCCAGAACGATAGATCATATGATAACTCATGAAAACTCATGGTGGCCATCCCTTGAAAAAATACTTTTATTTTGACATTTTGCTCATTTTGCACATTACTTAGTCTGTAGAAAGCATGTACTTAATATGTGAGGAATATCATCAGATTTATCAGACAGAATTTTGTACTTCCAAATATTCTAATTTCCAAAAATGTTGTGCTAGTGCAGTGCTGTGGTTACTACTTGTATTTCCACTCACTACTAATAAAGGTGGTGTTTTGAAAAAGTTCAGTTCAGCAAAGTGTCCCAGGCCTTTCTGATAAATTCAATTGGTATAACCATGATTTCTAACTAGTAGATTTATTGATCTTGACCCCTTCCTACAGAAGAACATCCAGCCAACTATTCGCAGAACAGGTCTTGCTGCTATCACACACTTCCTCTTCGGGCCTCCAAGACTGCACAGAGAACTGCTGGAAGAAAGGGATCTAGTCTTTGCCATTGCACAGTGTGAGTGTTTGTTTGCCAGGCCTGTTTGTTTAATCAACTGCATGTTTATAGTAAACTGCTGATATTTAATTTCCCATTTTTGGATGTGCACATGTTTTACATAGGCCATGTTGACAACAGCCAGGCTGTCCACATGCGTGTTCTCCAAACCATTTATAAGAGACTTCATGGCCGCAGGTTGGACTGTCCTCGGTACGGGACGCACTGGGAAAACATCGGCTTTCAGGGTAAACACTTAACAATTAACACTTTGCTTCCCTTAAGAAACAAGAATTTAGGCTGGTTCCCATTCATGTCTAATGTAGTACCATGTATATCCTGTAATTCGAATGTTCTAGATAAAAGTAAATAAGACCTATGATGTCTTACGTATACTTGCTAGTGCAACTGTATGTGCTTATGAATTATTTCATTTTGTGCATGTTGTTTGTACTGCAGGTATAGACCCAGCCACTGACCTGCGTGGCACTGGCTTTCTGGGACTGATGCACACACTGTACTTTGTGATGGACCCAGAAACTCTCCCACTGGCTAGAGACATCTACAAATTGTCACAACACCCTACCCAGGTACTACCAGGTCTTTTAAGAGACCCCTGTCTACTCATGCAACGATGAGAGCTAATATTCAGAAATCAGATTTTTATCATTGAGAAAAAAAGGGGTGCTATTTCATTTGAATAGGTAAATAGCAGGGAGAATTTAATAAAATCAACAGTAACGTAAAACTATTCTATTGTTTACTTTAATGATGATGCTTTGTGTGGACTAAACATCTTTTATAAATGCATTGCAAACTGGGACTTTTTCCAAGCTTCCCAGGTGGGTTGAATGTCTTAAAGCAAAAGTCAGAATGAAACAGATTGTGTATTCGATGATCTTTAAACAACCCACTCCTTGTGGAAAGTCTGTGTTGTCCTGGATCTAGCCACAGCACGTTTTCCCCAGGTTCTTTTGCAATGAGAATATATTCTAATGAGTTTGTCATGCAACTGGAGCAATAAAAAAATTCCAGTGCTGAAGAACCATTATTCATAAAAATGATGCAAAATAAAAAATTAAAAAAAAAAAAAGCAACTTGAGAAACAATGAGATTACAAAACTCTGGTGCTGTTGAGTGTAACCAAAATACTGTGATCTCTACAGCATATTTTTCTTGTCTTGCCTCCTGCACACTGTTACCCCTGCCCTCCCACCCCCCTCATCCGACAAAGAACATTGCCTGCTGTGAGCAGCATGTGCTGAAAGAGCAATAGTGGTCAAAGTCTGGCCCTGATTTTCTGCACATTGACTTGAGTTTGTGTGAAAGAGGCTTCATTCTTCTTGTGTGTTTACTCTGGTCTAGAATTTTCCATTCAGTGTCATGTCGATCAACATGACCCGCATTGCCCTGCAAGTACTCAGAGAGGAGGCTTTGTCAAAGTAAGTCACTCTTCACCAATTCCATGTTTCATCTTATCCCTCTAAGGTAGTATCAGTGTATCACTTCCCTTAATCATTCCTCTCTGCCTTGGATTTCTCCAGGGAGTGCAATCGTCGTCAGCAAGTGGTCGGTGTGTTAAATGAGTTTTATGTTGCCACATATCTGCACCTGTATCAACTTTGGAAGACCCAACAAAAAACCATTGCTGACTCTGGCTTTGTAATAAAAGGTATAGGAACCGTACTGATATATTGGTTTGCAGTCATTGCAATATTTGTGCAATTATTAATTTGTTTACATTTTTCTATTGTATTGCAAAGTCTTTGCGTATCAGCACTGCACTCTCAGAACAAGAGATGAATGGAACAGATTGTCACCTTGCATTATGTAATGCACTTCAGTCTGGATGTTATACACATTTTTATTTAGGACAGAAATTGAATAATAAATGTGTACAGATTCAGTATGTCTGCAACAAATGCTCATGTAAAAGTTTAAGAATTATTTTTCTTCAAGAGAATCCTTTTTGTTTGGAAAGACTTATGATTGTTGCTTCGGTCATGAAAATAAATTAGCGATCAGTAATGTGAAAATTAAATTTCCCTAAGACAATCAAATAAAAAGAAAAAAAATCAGGTAATAACCTACTAAACAGCAAGAAACCACTGTACCTGAAAATTTGCCAGAGATGACTGAAACCTTACTTGTGTCAAAAATGTATTTGTTAATAATTATGTAAGCTGAATATTTGTGGGACAAAATTGGGAAAATTGCCCAAATTTGTGAATGAGAATGTGAATGGTTGTCTGTCCACATGTGGCCCTGCGACTGACTGGCGACCAGTCCAGGGTGTACCCGCCTCTTGCCCGATGGCAGCTGGGATAGGCTCCAGCATCCCCCGTTACCCTACTCACGTCATTGATATTTTGTTGGATTTCCTTTTACATGTCTTCATATAAAAGTGAAATAGAACTAAATATGCAGATCTAACATAATTAGCTTATTCATCTGGTAGTGGTCTTCTGAAAACCCTGGTATTGATTTGTATCCATATTCAGCAGCTCTGCTTTCTTGCCTTATTTCGTATTTTTTAATAATAGATCAGATTTTTAACATGGGTCCCACGATTGGTTTGTTTGTAACCCTTCAGAGGTGGAGCTGTTTGCCAAAAAGAACCCAAAGCAGATGCTCCGCCGACTAGAGGTCTTCCTGAAAGAAAGGCGGGCAGGTGGAATCCCCCGTGGGACATCGCCAGACCCGCAGGCCCAGCAGCCCTCTCCCAGCCTCGGGGAGCGAGGGGCAAGTGCTGGGACGGGACAGGGAAGCAAGGGGAAGGAGATGCATTTCACAGGAGTGTGTGATCTACCACCAGACATGGAAGGAGAGGCCAGACTTATCTAAGCTAAACTCTGTGTGAGAACATTGTGTGTGTGTGTGTGTGTGTGTGTGTGTGTGTTTGTGAGTGAGTGTCTGCGTGCGTGCGTGCGTGTGTGCATGTGTGTGTGTGTGTATGAAAGAGAGACTTACTCTCAGAGCGCTAGAAGAAGAACACACCAGACCCTGATTGAGGACCCTGCAGTCTGAACCTAAACACTTAAACCCCTTTCACTGATGCTGGGGTGCTGCACTTTGAATAGATTGAGCTTAGAGGGAAGGGCGGTCTTTCAGAATTTTATTATTAGTAGTATTTTTAATATTTATTTATTGTTTTTTAACAGAGACCCTGGGCAGTCAAATAAATAGAGCTGAAGCAGGCAGGACACACCAGATGTCACAAAACACGAAAAGGAGGCCTGTGTTTGCACTTTTTTGTGAATTTCGTAGCCAAATTATTAGCTGCCATATTATTGGTGACACTGTATTTGCCTAGATGCCCAAAATGTTCCCCTTTATGTCCTTAGGACCTCTTAGCCTGGGTATGTTTGCTATGCTAACATACCTCACGGACTTGGCTTTTATGCACTGCTCTGTTACACAAATAATAATAATAAAAGCAAGATTGTCAGACACAGTGTTAACTGCTTGTTAGAAAAATGAAACTGGTAGATGAACTAACCGGTGAGGGCACAGAATCATTTGAGCAGAGGACAGAGATTGCCAGTTCAAGCAGGCTTCATATAAGCTTGCTTTAAATTTTGACTTTACATAATGTAGGTAACGTTGAAGATGTGAAAAATGTCCAATGTGTATCAACATCTGTAGGTGCACTTGTGGTTGTTGACAAGGGGCTAAGAGACCATGTCCAGAGATCCCATTTAATAAGATTTATTTTGAATAATAATAATAATAACTTAAAAGATAACTATTTCAGTCTTCTCTTGAAGGACAGCTGTCTTAACTTTAGTAATTGAAGCACTTCAAATCTTGTTATTTAGCTGATGTCTGAATGACCATATGAAGGATTTTACAACAGATGGTGCATGCCCCGCCTACCAAAAAGCAAACTCTTGTTTTTCTTGTACTTTGTACCACTCTGGGTCATTTTGTTGCACGCTGCCATATTCACACAGTACAAAAAGAAGAGAAGATATACAATGCACAGCGGAAATGGGTAGGGATTATTGCTTCGTGGAAGAAAGATAAAAAACATTGGATTATGTGAATGGATCATGATTTCTGGGGGGTGGGGGTGCTGATAAGCTCTTGAATGTTATTTTGTAAGTGCACTGCAGCTCTATTTCATTGTAGAGAATGCAGACCTGGAACCAGCACCAAAATTATCTAGATGAAGTAAGAATACTACAGGCTCTGGAGAAAACAGTTTGTGATTTTGGGATGAAGTCTCTCTTTAACACTGTCAGATTATGCCAGAGCATCTGGTTATTCCTTCCTAAGACCTGTGCGTGTTCTCAGTTTTTGGAGGTAAAAGCCAAGGACATTCTTCGATAGAGAATATGTACTTGACATGGTCCCAGTTTCAGTCCAAGGTCTGGTATGAGCTTTCTCTACATTCCGTTATTAAGCATGTGATTGTAAAACTTTTGACCAGTCAAAAAAAAATGTATTCCTGTGTGTGTGTGTGTGTGTGTGTGTGTGTGTGTGTGTGTGTGTGTGTGTGTGTGTGTGTGTGTGTGTGTGTGTGTGTGTGTGTGTGTGTGTGTGTGTGTGTGTGTATGCTCAATTGAATGAGCTGATACTGATGAAGGGTGCCTCTCTTCGGAGATGTATGGTACAGTATGCAATTCCAGCTCTTACTCAACGATAATCAAAACGATAGTGCTGTGTGACGATAGTTATCGTTCCTAATCTTCAGGGTTTGTGCGCTTGTGCAAGTGAATGTACCTGTTTGGCTAACTTTGTCAGAGCCAATTTGACTTGTAAACCATCTTAGTGAGGACGTTTTAGTCGGACCTCGCTTTTTAAAACTCCTTTAAACAGCAATTTGATAGATGAGGCTTGGTTTTAAGGTTTAAGGTGAAAACTGGTTTGAGATTAGTTTGGATTGTCAGGTAAGGGGCTTAGGAACATTATGTTCATGAATGTCCTTACTAAGATAGCTATACAAAGTGTGTGCACATGCGTGTGCGTGCGTGTGTGTGCGTGCGCGTGTCTGTATGTGTTATGACAGGAACAGACTACAGGTGGGGTGCTTTCCTCTGCACACAATAAACCAGCTTTACTAAGTACTTGATCCATCAAGCTGCAAAGGTACTTTTGTCATTTAAGAAATGGTACTTAAGATTTCTGAGGAACTGATTTATATAATTTCATCCTCTTTTTTTGCTTCACATTGGTTCTAGACATAGCTGGTCTCAGCGGTTCTGTGGCCTAGAATGGGTTGAGCTCCTCAGCAAAGCTGGTTCCTGCTCTGTGCTCATGTGAAACCGCCTCCCATCACTGTAGTCTCAATCTGTAGCATGTTCAGGTAGCACTAGTACTGTAGCATTCTATAGCCTCCTCCTCGTAAAGCTTGCTGATGTCATGTCTCGATCTGTAGTGTTGAGTGCGCAAAATATTACTACTATAGCACATCCATTTCATCATGGCATCAAACCACCTCCAGTAGACACGCTAGAGTCCGGCCGATAGAGATTTTGGGTGGGGGGAAATATTCTGCGTACATTCTTACTTAAGTGCTTTAACTGAAATATATTGAAAGGGTCAGAAGTACAAGGTGTATGTATATGTGTGTTATTCATGACAAATATGTATGACTGCATGAGTATTTGAACAGCATTTACATGTTGTCACAAGGACACGATAGCACTGAATATCATGCAACAACTACATACACCAGGATTCAAAGTAACTTTGGCAAATTTGCCATTTAAAAGATCGTTCTTAAGTGTTATCTTTCTGTTGCTCACTTTACTGGGACAGAAATATTGCTGGGACAGAAATTACATTTTGTAGAACTGTAGAATATTAATCTGCAAACCGATCTTATTGGCTGACCGAAATATCGGTCGGGCTCTAGGACACCTTTCAGGTGGCACAGCTGTTGATCGTATGTGTCAGAGTTTGGCTGGACATAGTTGTGAGTTGAACCTTGTCTTCTAAGAAGGTAACAGTAAAAATGGTGCCTATATTCACTGGAGTCATGTTGCGTAGAGTGCTCGCTTCCTATTTCACTTTCATTACAGCCATGGTGCCACAGTAAACTTCTTTCATTCATATAATCAGGCAGTATGTGACTTCTTAAACATGAAAAAATATATATATGTGTGTGCGTGCGTGCGTGCGTGCGTGCGTGCGTGTGTACATACATACACACATACACACACACACACACACACACACACACATATATATATATACATACATATATATATATATATATATATATATATATATATATATATATATAAAAAATAGAGGATGTAGTTTTACCAATTGTTTGCAAGTTTGATTGATCAGGAAAAATTTGCACTGTTGTAGATAATTTGGTAGTATGCGTGACGTATGCAAGAGGAAGCAGGCAATCTTCAATAGCCATAAACGTCATTAATGTCCACCTCATTGAATAGGCTTCATGAAGTCACATTCCCCCTCGCTCACTTGCACCAGAGAATCAGTCTCTCATCTTGTTTGCTAAAATTTGAAGCAGAGGAGCAGTACAGTGTGTGTAAATCAGGAAGTTTGTATATATAAGAGAATTAATGATTGTCACTGTATGATTGTCTGTAGGGCATTATACTGAAACACATTGCTTACCTCAAAACTTGAGACAAATTGCTCCTTTCTCTCTCCTGATGTTTGTTTGGCCTGTCAGTCAGCCTCTTTCTGTTTTATGCTTTCCTGTACTTTGTTCTTCTCACATACCGATTGGGCATGTTAAATAATGTATATTCAACACCTGAAGCACTGCATATTAGCAAAGTATCACAAACGCTGGTCAGGTCATATTCTATTTAAAGACACATTTATAATCACTATATAGGCCCAAACACTATGATGCACGTCTGAAGATTAATCAAATTGTTTTTAAATCAAATTATAATTGGCTCATAATTACCATGTTAAAATAAGCTGTTTTTTCTTGTGGCTTTGGTGATAGTACAGTATATTTTTGCTGTGTTTTAAGTGTTTGATGTCAAGAAAACACTCAAAAATGATCAAGGCTTTTCAGCTACAGTCAACAGAAACTGTTTAATATGTGAGTGTGAAGATCTAAGCTTGATTAGCAGCTCTGTATGCTTTGACAGTGGTATATAACGGTATCCAAGCAGCCCTGATTTATTATCGCATATTACCAAAAATTTATATTTTCAGCAGTTGTGCTAGAACATATTATGCATTGCTCATCATTTGGAAAGTCTCCTCAGTTGATGAACTAGAACCAAGGGGGGGAAGGGGTTCTTGTAGGATGTCGGATGCTCTGAGAGGTGTGGTCTGAAGTTCTGCTCCCAGCAGCAGCTCGGCAAATACAATCAATTCTCTTAATATCCTGCGCTTTATATGAAGATGTTTTACTGTTGCTGTTGTCGTCATGTCCCTCAGAGCATTTTATGACTGTACCTAGATTGTAGATGCCCTATTTTATACTGAGAGTTATTTCAGAATACAGTATGTGCTATTGTACATTAAATGTATTGTATGGAGAAAGCTAAATAAATGCTGTTTAAAAATAAAGGTGTTTCTTTGTGGAACTTTGACAGTATTGTAATACGTCAGCATGTTCCCTGTCCCACTTCCCTATCTTGCAGTAATTACTAAGTGCAAGGAACAAAGTGGCAACAATACTGCCTAAGAATTGCTAGTCAGTCTGTGGAAAGTAACTCTATAGTATATAGAAAGTAACTTACAAATTTATCACTGATGCAACCACAACTAGATTTTTATCTAATGCCCTTTAAAAGTATGATTGACACAACAAGTTAATGGGAAAAATATCCCAGCGACAATTGAAAAATTATAAGCGGTCACTAAAACAAACATTACCAGATTAATGAATGCAGATTGCTAATATATTTCACACAAATGTAACTTGATTACAGTAATGCCTTATTGTGTATTTGTAGCCTGACAAATGTAATATTATTCCACATTGCAGTATTTGTATTGTGTATATGAGGAATATGTATTATTATTGACAATGGAAAAAACAATTTAAAATGACGCTATTAAGATCATGTGTAATTTTTGACTTGCTTTTTTTATTGAAAATCAGGGATTTGCTGTGAGGACCGCCAAAAGCACAGCAAGAAGGAGATTCTCAAACCAAACTGAGTTACAAAAGCCAAGATTTCATTCCCTTTTTTTACAGTTTGGCTGATTTGATGACAATGAGTTGCCTTATTATCATTTTACAAATGTTGCCACTTATTTTTTACAGACACCATTATGTGCAGAAACAAATCACTCTGCATATTTTTTTCCGTGGAGTGATATTTGCTCTCTATTTTGATGTGGTATGGAAAGTTTATAGCAGTAATTAATAATGGTCCTTCCGTAGCTCAGCCACTAGAGGGCAGCCTCTGATGCCTCCGTAACAAAAATGACCAAAACGGTAAGCCATTCTGTTAACTTACATTCACTACACCATCCATCGGTTCGTTTCCTCCCCGGTAAGAATAAATTCACAAACACACAACTCTCAATTTCTGTTCTTTAACTGGCTTTAGAACATTGATCTGCAAAGTGCTTGCACCTTGAGTGAAATGAACCTGGAGTGAAAACTAATCTTAATCCTAGTTCGATCTCTCTCTGTTTGCACTCCTAGATGACCATAATCAGTGCAAGAAGTAAGTTGCAGCTATTCTGACAATATACAAGGTTTTAGCACAATTTCTTTTGTTTATGAAACAAATGACTTACTAAAGCACTGTAGACAGTGTTAAGTCCAGTCCCATTGCATTTTCACCATTCACTCCAGCAAAACGTACAAGTATTTGTAGCCTGTTAGAGACAAGGGTCAATGGTGTGGGAACTTCTCCAAAGGAATCTGGGTGCTGCGAGAGCATGATTCAACATCTGTGCTCAATCAGACTCATGGCCCCAGTCCCACAGTGCCAGATGACTGGACCTGCTGAATCACTGCATACACAGGATGGAAAATATATCTGCACCAAGCTTTTATCACTAATACCAGTCAGAATCATGCAGTTGATTAAAAATGTCCTTCATTTTTGCCAATAATTTGCCATAATGTCTGCTCTCCACTTACTTCATCAGTATACACAAACTCAGTATGGGGCAACTTTACTTATATCACTGAGGAACTCAAAGAATTGTCGATAGTCCAATACACAAAATACATCATTTGTGTGACAGGTATTCTGAAGGACTGTCTCTGTACGTCCGAGGAGACTCAATGGAACAATACTGTGCAGAGTTTTATAACTCTGTTTCCAGTTGCACCTAGTGAGCCTGCTGGAATATAGCAGTCTTCTCTCACTCTTACTCTTGCCTTCCCGCCCCCAACTCCCTTTTCTCTCTTTTTCTCTCTCCCTGATGTCATTGTTTCCTGCTTAGTAGATACTTACTCTCCACTCAAGGTTCAGATACAAAATCCAATGTATACTGCTCTGTTCATCCAAACATATACACCTACATAAAGACATAAAAGGGATGTCAGATAAATGAAATCTGAGAACATAAAGTGACCTGGGTTTTGTTTTCTCTGCTACACGATGTGTAAGTGTTTCCAGTCTGAGCAGTTTTGGAGACTGCCTTGGGTTTTCATCCTTTCTGGTTTGCTTAAAGAAAACACATTAATGTCAATCCACTGTGATTTATAGTCTAAGCTGTGATCATGTTGTGGACATGAAGCAAGGAATTAATGTCCACATGTTCTGGATGGGTATGGAATTTCTTTCTTTCATTTTTATTTATTTTTTCATTTGACCACATATAAGGACACTATGTTGTAAAAATGCTTTACCACAGATTTCTCAATGACTTTTAAAACAGGTAACCAATGCTACAGTAACTACCTTTTCCAGATGCAGTGATGATAGTCGTTGAACAGCAACACAGCTTATTGTAACTTTGCATCAGTACAACAAAATGTTTAAGATGAAACAGTCATTAAGATGTAAATTAAATGTAGATTTCCAATTAAAATTTCACATGTAAAGCATGAATGAACCACATGAATGTTACAGTTCTTCAGACCTATTCCATCATTTTAAGTGACTCAAAAGTAATTCAATGATTTATGAAATAGCTATTTTTTTGCCAGTTGTGGCTTGTTCTTTCCAAAATATTCCATGACAAATGAAGTTGATACAACGGATTGCTGTTTATTCCAAATGTTCAGTGTGCATGCGTGATGTGCGTACGTGTGTGTGTGTGTGTGTGTGTGTGTGTGTGTGTGTGTGAGTGTGTGTGTGCGCGTGCGTGTGCGTGTGCGTGCGTGTACAGGAGGAGAAAGGAGAGTCAGTCTTCATCAAGGTTAAACACAGATGTTTACAACAAGTTGAAAACCTCTGGTGACATTCAAGACCAAAAAGCCAGATTAAAGTTTGAAAGAAAGCCTCTAAAAAAGCCTCTGTGGTTCTTGAACAAGATTATTTAGACAAGACAAAGCATAGATAAGTTACGAGAATGTTGGAATGAGACCAGTATGGAGATCCAACATCATCTGTCAAATATGGCAGAGGAAGTGTATTCAATGGGCATTTGTAGCAACCAATAAAACTGAGACACTTGTGTTAGAAGTAGCTGGATAAATTATGACATTCAAAGACATTCTTGCACTGATTGTGGACATTCAAAAATGCTTTGAACTAAGATTAGTTTTGCAGTGCAGATGGATTGTGA
Source organism: Fistularia tabacaria (assembly GCA_901007705.1). NCBI lineage: Eukaryota > Metazoa > Chordata > Actinopteri > Syngnathiformes > Fistulariidae > Fistularia > Fistularia tabacaria. Next base: position 143,844 of record CAAKHD010003664.1, read on the forward strand.
TCCAAAAACACTTCATCAGCTCATTGAATGGGTAACATATGACTTTTAATTCCAAAGCATTGTACAGCATGGCAAACATCAGGCAAATGAAAGTGTCCACCTTTTGCTGTGTTCATATGAATGTGTTGTATACTATGAAGTGTTTACCAGTATTTGTTATTTTCAAAATACTGTATCAGTTCAATGACCTCCAAATGAACACCCCCTCTTAATTTGTAATATCACTGTACTTTCAGAGCAATGTAGTACTTCTACGCTTTCCCATGTCAAAGTTCCTTTCCTATCCATTGTCATTTCCATTCACCTCGTACCCTGTCTGCCATTAGAAGAAAAAGACTATTGATGAGAGTTAGAACATAAATCAGCTTTGTCTTCAGGCTCTAACAGACCAACAAACATCTCTACCAGAAGTTCCAGAGACTTGCTCTTTGAAATCCACCTCTGCATCATCTAGTTGTCTTGTTCATGACATGGATTGGCAATCCTAGTCATATACACTCATGAACTTTCAAGAATAAAGTTGCTAAAAATTAACAGCAATTCAAAATGTTTCATATGCATCATTAAGCTGATAATAAACATAAATTATGTTTTGTTTTTGTTTTTCGTATAGAATATCTGTCAATATATTAACATGCTTGCATGAAGGCTATGTGTTTACTGTTAATGTAACATGATGGCCTCTGCAACGTGAAGAACATCTTTAGTATAAAAGTAAAACTAAAAATGAATTAATATCCATAGATGTTGGTTAAAATTTCAGATGCATTTAAATGGAAGTCCAACCCCAGTTTTGTATTTGTCTGTAGCAGGCTGTTGTTTTCAGTGAATATTGTATAGAGAGCCATTGTAGACTACCTGCTCACTACAAATGGCAACAGCCAGTTAATAACTTGCTAATGGTTATAGTGAAAAAAAAAATTAAATGATGTTTTCATCCTTGGGACTGGAAAAACTCTTTCCCCAGACGAGAGGCGACATACATATTGTAAAATGGTTAAAAGCTTCCCTCAGCGATTTCTGCCGTCTCCTTATGTCCCTGCCAGCTAAAAGGCTGCTGCTTGGCCTTACAGAAGTCTGAATTTATCTTGTGCATTCTTTGCAGCCATAGTCATAGAAACGAAGGGATGTTGTAATACAATTTACTGGAAATCAAGCCATTTACTCATTATGTAATACTCTTCCGTCTTAGAGTAAACCATGAATTATTTCGTAGATAAAGTTGTACGTGTTTTGGTCTAATGAATGTGTGCCTCTCTCAGTTGACCATAAAATACTTAGACACTTATGTATGAAAATCCCACCAGAACCTTTTCAAATGAAATAGGATGTTTTCTCTCTTAACTCATCTCTCATTCACTTGAAATAATTATTTCTCTACATTTCAAAAAAAAATGCACTTTATCTTTAGTCAACCGTTGTTGCTCCATTTCTGGATGCGTGCAGGTGAGGATTGTTAATAACCAGGCAGGGACAACCAGTTTTATTAGTTTTACATAAAACACCCTTTGATTCTCTCTTGAATTTTGGGAGGCTTGAAAACTGCTGTCACAGGAAGTTACATTTCAGGCACTTCATACAAGGAACAGAGCTGAGGGAGGATAGGGGAAAGTAAATACAAACCCAATTTTTAAAAGGTCATAATTCTGTCATCTGTTCAAACAATTCTCTCATTCTCAGTGACCTCCCTCATGGCTCACGACTTTTTCTACAAAAAGGGGAAAAACAGTTGCACAACACCCGCTGGAAAGAATGACTGAGCTTCACAGAAGAGAGAAGTCCCCCTCCAGACCAAAGCAATATTGGACTGAAAAAAATTGGAATTCATGTTAAATTCAGGACTATTTTCATTCTCTTTGAATCTCTTACTCTGATGAGTTTTTTTGAGACACAGACAAAATTACAGCCCCCGCCCTTCTCTTCCTGTTTCACCCTCCCACTTGTTGTCCCCCCTCCTCTTCCCTCTTCTCCTGTGGAATTTAGTGTCCTGGGAGTAACACCGTCTCCTGTGGTTCTGTTCTGTGTCGAATCTTCAGGGTGAATGCGCTCAATCAAGCAAGTCAGCAGAGCAAAACAAAAGGAACTGTATTTCTCTAACTACGAGGTGCAAAGACGCCAGTCGAAAGCCTCATCTATCCCCCTGACCTCCAATTGGAGTCATGCACCTGTTCTGACTTGTCAGCCAGGTGAAGGGAATCCATTGGCCTTAAGCTGTTTTTTCAGCTGACCGTTTCTGCTGGGTAATTTGGACCCCGGTCTGTTCATTTGGTAAGACTGCTGCTTTGCTGAGTATCCCTCTGTCTCACTTCAACCCACCTCCTCCCCTCCCCATCCAACCCTACCCCCCTCCCACTCCATCTCTCTCTCTCGCCCAGTCTGAGCTTGGTTGACAGAGAGGCTTTGGAAACACGAGGAGCTGCAGAACTTTTCCTGCTGGAGTAAAATTATGGATCATATGGAAAGGAGACAGAGAAAGAAGAGGTGAAATACATTTTTTGTGATAGATAGATAGATAGATAGATAGATAGATAGATAGATAGATAGATAGATAGATAGATAGATAGATAGATAGATAGATACCATCGGTGAGACTGGACTGAGCATTTAACAGGGCGTGATACTAAAGTGAAAGACATCACACAAAGCCTTCAGTGCTAACAGCTGCTCAGTTGAAAGAAGAGCGGGATGAAACGCCTGCCGGTGATCTTGTCTATGGCTCTGCTGGCAATGTGCTGCCTGCTGATCCTTAGAGGAGTGGAGAGTGCTGGGGGAATCATTTCTTTCCAGCTCAGCCAAGGAGAGGAGCAGAAGGTGGACCAGCTAGATGATGGGTCCCTGAAAAAATTAGAAATAAACACAGGACTTGGAGTGGACCCATGCCAACTCGGGGTCAGCGGCAAGGTCAAAAGAGATACAGAGGCGCCTACAAAGTTAGGTGAGTTGACATACACCCCTGGGAGCATTGTTTTATTCAAATTAGTAAAATATGAGTCAAACCAGCTAAAGGTTAAAACTAGTCTTGCAGCGTCTTAGGGTCAAACATAGTGTCTTACGGGTATGAATCCTTTCAGATACTCCCCTGTACATCGTTGCCTCTTCACAGCTGGTGGCATACTTTAAATGACAGATTAATTTGTCAGCGAAGGGTGTCAGTATCTTGAAAATAAATTTTCATGACACAGACTTTTTCCACTGCCTCTGATTCTCTAACCCTATTGGCTTGGTGTTGACTCTGGTGTACAATCAAGAGTTCAAGAAGAACTGATTTGTTGGGCTGAAAGAGTAAATCTCTTTCTGGGACTTTGCCAAAGCTTCAGATGAAATACACATAAGTTCAAAGTAGCCCCTTTATGAATTCCGCTGATGTGTTTTAATGGTAAGATATTGCTGAGGTTACTGTCATGTATTTGTTACGAATCTGGGAGGATTTGTGTAATTAAAACTGAGGTGCGGTTAATGTCGCACAACTAATGGAAAGAGGGTTGCTTTTTTCCATGATAGTGTCAGAAGTCTTCAGACAGCCCCCAAAGGAAATGGTGGTGGGCCTCACCCTGCTGCTGACAGGCATTGGGCTGCCTTGATTTTCCCCCAGCAGCATTCCAGTTTAATATTGCGCATCTTATTCTTTGACGAGTAATAAGAAATAGAATTGCAAAGAGTTCTAATTTCACTCTAATGTTTCAATTGAAAAAAAATCACCTAATAATTTGAAATAATCCATAAATAATGAATTTTCTTTTGATTCAGCACGAATCCTATAAATGTTGTGCTTTTTGCCTTATCTTAATTCTATGTGTTTGTACTCTGGGAATTCAGACAGAGTAAGGAGAGCACCAGAAGAGGGCAAAAAGAAGAAGAAGGACAAGAAAAAGAAAAAAGAACCAAAGGACCCCAATGCTACCAAAAAGCCAAAAGGTGACAAGAAGGGAAAGAAGAAGGACAAACAGAAAACGACAACAACCCTTCCACCAACAACGACAAGTGAGGCAACAAGCCAGCTGTATACATCAATGACTTGAACTTGAATGACTGTTGTTCAGTTTGTGACTTTGTGTCTTTTTGTCCCTCCAGCAATACCGACTGAACCCCCCACAGAACCTGAGGAGTACATTGACTATTATCCTGACATTGGTGGGTGTGAATTAAATTGCTGTCCTCAACAGCGAACAAAGGTTGAAATGGGACATTTAAAATAAGCCTAAGAGAGCAGAAGAGAAGTGAGAATATATAAAGAAATTACATGTCCAATGTGTTTTTGGAATACTTCAGTGAACAACAAACTTTAATTCAAATTAGTTTACATTGCTGATTGCGCTCGGTTCGTTCTTCACCTAACTTCCACAAAGAGGCTCTCCAACTAGTTTTGTGAAACTGAATAAACCTGCTCGAGTGTTGCAGTGTACTAAAACAGTCAAATACAGCAGATTAGATTTATGACAAAACTCAAAGACAAATAAGTATGCTCAAATAGATATTTTTTCCCAGTATAATGTGTGCTTAAGGAACTTTAAACTGTCAGTTGATGTTGTCTTTGTCTCATAAATCAGAAATGTATTTAAGTCAGCATCCACTTAGTGCATTAGTAGTCAAATAAAGTGATTTTAAGACCTATCTTTTTACAAGAAACAAGCCATCGCAGCGACGAAGAATCAGTCTTGTCTTTCACTTTCTTTTGGTTCATCTTGAACTCGGGGAGCGGCATTTTGGATCAGCCAAAGGTTTCTGATTGAGTTACTGCTTTCAGTTAGAAGACACTCTGACTCAAACATCCTTCATTTAGTTCCTCAAGCATAATTAGCTAATTTATGACACTGGTTCATGTGGTAAGACTCTCATGTATTGTTGTCAGTTAACAGCAAAGGAAGGAGAAGATGCATGATATGGTATTTATCAGTAATTTTGGGAAACGGTTGTTCTGTTGAAAAATCAAGGTCCTGGAATTGATTCAGGAGGAACTCCATATAACAGTGCTTTGAAATACAGCCTAATCTTTCAATCAATTTTAGTGATAAAAATGTATAAATTATATAAAATATATAAAAAGTATAAACTGAAAATATTCATAAATATATTAAAAAACAATATAAGTCAAAGACAAAACTTGTTTTTTTATTTTGTGGTGTTGTTTTGTCTTGGCCATAATATGGATTCAAAAACAAGATACTAAAGGCATCACACCAATCTTGTCCCATCACACATTTCTTTTTAGAACACTGATTTATGCTAATCTAGTTGACATGATACTACTCTGTCAATATTGGTCACTTGGGATTTTTCAGTTTCCTTGTCACGAGTAAATAAATAATTTCTCTGTCGCTGGCAGATGATTACTGGAAGCAAGATGAAGAATTTTGGGAGACCGAAACCACTGCATCCAGTCTACAGCCTGAGGTTCCCTTCACAGACCCTACATATGACTTCTTCAATCCTGAAGAAGAAGACCCAGTTAACCCCATAACAGATGTCTATGATGACTACTGGAAACTAGAGGAGAAAGTGACAGAGCCTCCATTTACAGACAATGACTACAAGAAACCAGGAGAGACAGAGCCAGAACCTCCAGTGACAGAGAAGGACTACTGGAAACCAGAGGAGAAAGAGCCAGAACCTCCGGTGACTGACGATGATTACCGGGGACCAGAGGAAGAGGAGCTGACCACTCCAGTGATTGATACTGATGACTACAACTGGAAACCAGACCAGGAGTCATTTGTGACGGATAACTACGATAGCTACTGGACAGAGGTGGACCCAGCAACTGCCGCCCCAGAGGTCGATTGGAACCCTGGGATAGATGACTACTGGGATGCTAAATGTATGTCTCCTGCTAATATTCCTCTTGCTTTGTTTCCTACTGTGTAGGGTTTCTTGAAAATGCAATTTGACTTTAATCATACCAGTTGTCATTGCAGCAGTAAACATTTTTCAAACAGACTTCAAAAGCTTGGCAAATTGGCTAAAAGTAGCCGCCATAATGAAAAACTACAATTATTATAATATACTGATATTAATCAATATACTAAATCTATATTATTTTATTACAAACATTGGATTTAAAATTGAGAGCAGCATATTGGGGCCATTGTAAAAATCGGATTTGGAGTTTTCAAGAGAAAAATAATTTCTAGCATTTAAGCAATAAAATAAATAAATCAAAATTAAAATTTTCTGTTTTGAGATTTAAATGAAAATATTTTAAGTAATGTTTAATTTCAAGACAAAATGCTGATTTTTCTTAAAGAATATAAAAATGCTTATCTGCATTATACTGCAGTGGAGGATGTGACCAAATTTACAAAACAAATTTCAACAATCCAACTGTCATCTGTAACTGTTATCTCCGACAATTCTTATTTTTCTCATACATTTTCTGCTTTTAATTGAAGATTTTTCTTACTGTTATCTCAAATGTCTACAACTTTATTCTAGACATTTTCTCTTTTTCACTCTGTGATTTATAATGTATTCATAATAATGTGATATGGAATCACTATAATGTCTCCCTTTTTGGCCAGAGGTTTATTTTGGGTTTCCGCTCTGGAGGTATCAAGTTTCCCTCAGACTCTGTAAAATGAATATCGAATGATGAGACAATTGGCTTCCAAACTATTTCTGACGTTACAAAAACATCTTGTACAAGCTTGCCTTCAAGTGAGCATAAAAACAAGCAGAGAGACACTTCAGAAGATGAATATGACATAAGCCTTTTAAGCAGTCTAGTCCATGAAATGTTAGAATCATTGTGTTTCAAGATGTTTGTGTTTCCATTATATTTTTCTCTGTTTTGCTATTTCCACTTCTTGGCTTCCGCAATCAGTACAGCCCTCTCTTCTCTCTGAAAGCCCCCTGCCCCTCTTTCTGCTTCTCAGGCTTCCATAATCTCCCTTTTGACTTTTTAATCACTTAATTATACATTTATTGTTCCACTCCTCTAGTCAACATGCCAGATAATCTTCCACTCCCAGATGCCACAGAAGTCAGCCCTGAAATAAAAGTAGAAACTATAACAGGTAACTGTGCTGCTTAAATATGAAATAAATTAAATTACCATACGTAAGTTTGTCAAGATTTCCGGTGAGCAGTTAAGTAAATATGGATGTGTCTAGACTTGAAGTACAGATGAAAAATCCATCACATCTGTGCTTTTCAAGAAGCACAGATGAGAAATCATGACTAATTCAGCACATGGGAATAACATTATAGTTAGTCTTTCGGTGAACCTGCCCTACTTTTAAACAGAAGAGAGTGGATTTACTTCTCCACAGTCAAGTTTTGTTGGGAATCCAAAAAAGTGGTGCCATCAGATTGGAACTGTTATTACTCTTGTAAACGTGAATATAACATTCAGTGATTTATTGACATGGTAAATATTTGATTGGCATTTACATTCATCCAAACAGAGAAATCTTGTTGCGCTTGAAATAATCAGGCTGCACCTGTAACATGTGGCAGTAAAAACTCACAGTGTTGTGTCTGATACTGACTGTGTGTATATTTTTATGCAGAGGATCACACATCTTCGCCTTCCTATGAATCATGGTATGAGGATTATGATGAATATGGAACGAGTATGTATTCTCACACACACGCACACACACACACAAATACAAACATACACACTTCTTATACCCGTACATAACATTTTATATTAGATTCACTGGTTAAGCTTTTGTAAGACTATCTGCCAACAAAAGCCAAAAGAGAGGAAGAAGTTTCAACTTTCAGGTCAGTAACTTCAGGAATGACTCTTGTTTTCAAATGTGGTGACCTGACCTCTAAAAGCAGATTTTTGGGCTCCAATGACTCCCACAAATCTCTGAACTCAAAAACACTTTGCTACACAGCTATCTGGTTTATTTTTAGATATGTCTTCTAGATTCTTTCATTTTCCGCAGGGAGAAGAGAAGACACAACCGATGAAAAATGGATGGAGAAAGAAAGAGAGAGAGCAGCCAAAGAGAGAGAAAGGGAAGAGAGGGGTAAGACAATCCCGATATGGGCTTTGCTTACACAACGGCACAGTGTATAATTATGTCATATTACATTACTTGTGAAGACCTAGGTGCCAAAGTAACGAACATGACCTGTGACTTGTATGCTAAACTCTTATATAGAAGCCTGGCTCTGAGATTTTCACTACCTTGGATCACGTTACTGTCAAAAGAGAAGACAGATGTGATTTCCCACCATCCAAATTTCGGCGGGCCTTTGGTGCTAATGTGCTTGCTTTAACTCGCACGGAATGGACAAAAGTTCACCTTTTTTCAATATCTGACCTGTGTATGTACTGAGGGCAGATGGTGGTCTAATTGAGATCGGACTAAATTATGTGTAATTCTGTTGGGAACGTTGCCAGCAGGGCACATTTTTTGCATGGGTCACCCCAAGCTGGAGCCAAGGTGAAAAATATTTTCAGCTCACTTTGAAAGAATGTGAAAGTCACTGAAGTCTGAGCAGTTTATCTGTCACACTATGACACTAAAGCAGATGTGGGCTTTAGATGTGGATGGTTGCATTGTCAGTTCTACATGCAAGTATATAGCAGAGAGTCATATCAGCAGAAAATGAATCATGGGTATAATAGATGACATTCGACAGTTTTCTACATCTTTGTGATCTGAGTTTGATTGGAGCACACTGGGACTTGGAGTAAATTCAAGTTATTTCTTTCTCAAGGCTTCAGCCCTCTGGGTGCTCATGGGGATTTTTTGCATATAAAATTTCCAAAACAATGATGATTTCCAGGGTTGTTTCAGTGCTGAGAAAAGAGATAAAGCAAACGATTTGCAATCTATTTTGCATTAAGACTGTTATTCTGACCTCTGCCAGAGAGAGCGCAGAAACTGGAGGAAGCGAAAGAGCGGGCCAAGAACAGACCACGTGTCTATAAAGAGCTCAAGAGTATGTTATTTTTTTCTCTTCAAATCTGGATCGCAATTCATAGCTTTCCATGGTACAATTTATACATTATGTGATTTTCCAACGCTTTTTGTGCATATGATAGAATGTCCTCCATTGGGGATGGAGTCTCGCAGGATTGAGTCAGACCAGCTTTCTGCGTCTTCTGTGTCTCAGTATCACTTTTCACCCCAGAGGGCCCGCCTCAACATGCAGGTACACATCAGTCAGCAAAGGACTGCCGTACAATAAATATTCACCAACAATCAGTCAACAGTTAAATACAATGTGCTCTAGAAATAAACTCTGCATTGAAGCCACATTTTTGAAGATATTTAGTGTAGTAGTCTTAAAGTAGTCTTAAACTATAATTACATGGGGTAACACTTTCTTGATAATGAATCACTTTATTTGCAAATTGATTTAATCAGCTGATACCTGTGATGCATATAATCATATTATAGGACTTGCATACCATAAATTGAATATGAAAGATTATGCATGTAATACCATGACTATCTTAACACAAACAGTTTGTAGGAAGTGATCAGAATGTCACTCGGTAAAAAGAGCCTACAGCAGTGTTGTGGTCTATGTGGCTCCCAGGGCTCTGACAATGAGGATAGCATGAGAGGTGGAGCATGGTGCGCAAACACAGAGGACAAGAATCACTGGTTTGAGATTGATGCACGCCGGGAAACAGAGTTCACTGGGGTCATAACACAGGGACGAGACTCCTTGAATGAGTAAGACACACACAAAAAAGCAACAACGTACATTTGATTCTACCATAATGTTGCACAACTTTCACGAGACTCTCTTTCATTCTTTCAGGAATGACTTCATGACATCCTACTTCCTGGCTTTCAGCAATGACAGCAGAGAGTGGACCACTATCAATGATGGATATGCTGACTGGGTGAGCTGACAAAACAAAAAATAAAAATAAAAGTACTTTCCTTATGGCTGCAACATATCCTATTTTCTTTTTCTTTTACTTTTTCCATTTTCTACCCAGTTGTTCTTTGGAAACAATGATAAGGACACACCCGTGATGAACCTGTTGGCAGAGGCTGTGGTGGCTCGCTACATCCGAATAATTCCACAGAGCTGGAACGGTACCCTTTGTATGAGACTGGAGGTTCTGGGCTGCCCCTTGCCTGGTGAGCATTACACAAACACACATACGTATCCCATACCTACACATCAGTTAACTTAAAAAAAATAATAATAATTTTGCACGGCCTCTCACCTACAGATACAGATGCTGTCCAGTACAGGCAAAATGAAGTGACTCCAGTTCACTACCTAAAATTCAAATATCATAGCTTTACAGAAATGATAACAGTAAGTATCAATGTACACACATATTCCAACAAATCTGCTGGCTCGGTGGCTTTATCAGGAAATCAGTCAACTTCACCGAACAATGAATCAAATTTAAGGCGTGAAGGAGATTTTTGCTGCCATGACAAAAATTTGTATGAAATCTGCTAAAGGTAATTTCTTCCAGGTTTCAGCAAAAACACCTTTTCAAAATTCAAAGCTATGAAAAGCTCTTTTATTTGTGGCCCACAATAACCATTGGATAAAACATAACACTTTGACACTTTGTGAACTAACTGCAGCACATTTGTTTGTCACTTGCTCAGTTGATGAAGTCAGTGAATGGAGAGTGTCCCAACATCACCAACGTCTACAGTTTAGGCCGCAGCTCCAAGGGAAAGGACATTTTGGCTATGGTGATCTCTGGTAACCCAACTGAGCATGAGATAGGTGGGAATGTTTTCATGCCCTTGCTCTAAAAAATACTTTGCTTTGTTTCTGTGAGATTGGGCTTCAATGGGCACCATGTTAGCATCCGGATAATCTTAATTTGCACCGGTGAGGTGAGCTGAACAGATTATGGTGCACTAACAACTTCCGCCTGGGACTGTCTCTACAGGTGAGCCAGAGTTACGCCTCACAGCGGGTCTACATGGTAACGAGGCAGTGGGTCGAGAGATACTGCTACTACTCATGCAGTACTTGTGCAAAGAGTATAAAGACAGAAACCCCAGAGCCCAGCGACTAGTCGAAGGAATACGCATTCACTTGGTACCGTCACTCAATCCTGATGGACATGAAGAAGCTTTTGAAGTGGTTAGTAACAAAAAAACAGAAGAAACAGGAAATAGACCTACCATTATAATTGATGCATTTTGATGGTTGACCTTGGTGATTTGGCTCTATATCTATTTTGCCGCTTCAACAGGGATCAGAGCTCAGTGGATGGACCACTGGCCACTTCACAGAAGACGGCTTTGATATTTTCCAGAACTTCCCTGATCTGAACAGCATCTTTTGGGAAGCTGAAGACAAGGGGATGGTTCCCAAAATAACTCCCAACCACCATATACCTATACCAGAGAACTTTGAGGAAAACAACTCAGTAAGGAGGAGGTCCTTTGAGTGTTGTTATGCTTTGCGGAAGATCCTTCCTAAATGTCCTGTTTGCCTCTATAATGTTGCATACTGTGAGAAAGATTCTTGTGCCCTTTATAATTAAAGTTATCTCAATGTACTGTGAGATAAAAACTACGGGTTTACCTTGCACTTCATCCTTCTGTTTGGTTCCAGATGGCTGTGGAGACCAGAGCAATAATTTCCTGGATGAAAAGTCATCCATTTGTGTTGGGTGCAAACTTCCAAGGTGGTGAGATGGTTGTGGCCTATCCGTTTGACAATCTACGTTCCAACAAGCTTGCAGACAAAGATAAACCTCATAGCCGCAAGAAGAGACAGTAGGCATTTCTCGCCTGTTCCCTGACACAAAGATTTTATTTGCAGAAATACCCATTATAATTCCCTTTTTATTGTTTTCTATGTAAAATCTACGCTTATTTCTCCAAGGTATGATGAAGATTGGGACCAGGGCTTTGATGAAGAACCAGATGAAATGTGGAGAGGGAGGGGTTATGCAGAGCCCGAGGAAGAGTGGCGGGGCCACGGCTATGAGCATAGTTATGACCATGGTTACGATCATGGCTACAATCAAGGTTATGACCGCAGGGAGGAAGAAGAAGAAGACAGAGAAAGAAGCACGGGACACCAGTACACTGAGCCCGAAGATGAACCCCAGACCACTGCTGATGAGTCACTCTTCAGGTGGCTCGCTGTGTCCTATGCCTCCACACATCTGACGATGACACACAACTATCATGGTTCCTGCCACGGAGATTCTGCAAGTGGACATGGCATCATCAACCGTGCCAAGTGGAAGCCCATTGCAGGAAGTAAGTAGAGACCTTGTAACTTCCTTGAATGTAATGAAATGAATGGATTTCATCTGATCTGTGCATTGATAACACACCCTGGTGGTCAAGATGGGAAGTGCAGGCTCAAAAAGTAACCTCCTCTCCCCAGGTATGAATGATTTTAGCTACTTGCACACCAATTGTTTGGAGCTGTCCGTGTTCCTGGGATGTGATAAGTTCCCTCATGAGAGTGAGCTTGTGTACGAGTGGGAGAAGAACAGAGAGGCATTGCTCATCTTCATGGAGCAGGTCAGGCACAACCACTGACAACATGTAACTTACATGACTCTTTACATGATTCTTTACTTCACTGTTATGCTGCCCCATTTCAAAGGACAAATGTTGTATTCAAATTGTTGCAAGGAACAAAAGTAACTTATCATTTACTTTGGTGTTCAAAAAGTGGCATCTTGCTGCTCTCATGTTCCATTACCCACTTGGTTCTACAAGGTTTTTCAAGTGTTTGGCTGATGGTACAGGTCAGATAATATAACCTCCTGGATAATAAGAATCCCCATAATTTGTCCATAGTGAATTTGTGGTTTAATGAATATTAAAAAAAAAAGTTTTCCACCCTTAATTTTCTTCAGCAAAAGCACATTCAATAATGACCAAAATTTGAATTGTATTTTTCTTGTTTTTCACCCCCCCATTCTCTGTTCAGGTACATCGTGGCATCAGAGGCATTGTGAAGGATCAGCAAGGAAACCCAATTGCAAATGCCAGCATATCTGTTGAGGGGATAAACCATGATGTTACTACGGGTAAGATGTTGGCAAATAATTTCACACTTGGCATCACGCTGGTGTGCAGCAACATTGTGCTCAACCATTTGTATATGGCATTGTAGCCATGACAGGAGACTACTGGCGGCTACTAAACCCAGGGGAGTACCGTGTGACAGCGAGAGCAGAGGGGTTCTCCACAGTCACCAAGCTCTGTGTGGTTGGTTATCAGTCAGGAGCCACAACTTGCAGCTTCAACTTGGCTAAGTCTAACTGGGATCGCATTAAACAGGTAATTAGATGCCAATCAGAATTGAGTAGAAGAACAGTTCTATACATTAGTGCAGGGTCATTAGGATTTCTTCATTTGCCCCCAGATTATGGCTCTCCATGGCAACAAGCCTATTCGCCTTATCGGCAATGGAAACACCAGACTACAGTACCCGATACTACTCAATAGCAACAAAAGAACAGTTGATGTAAACAACGGTCATTCATCAGTTTCACGGCTAAGTTCTGAGCAGCAGAGGAGACTCAAAATAGCTCGTCTCCGTCGACTCCGGCAACAGAGACTGATGAAGTTGAGGTCAACGACGACACCAGCCCCAACAACCACATTACCCCCAACCACGCTACTTCCCACATCACCGGAGACCACCACATCTTGGTATGATCAGTGGGTCATAAAGGAGGGACAGTCTTCTACGCCTGGCGGGTTCACAGACCCCATCTTTGACGATAACTTTGAGTACAACATTGATGACTATTGAACCAAACACACACACAAAGGTCTGTTTCTGTAAACATGGATCATTTCTTATGGCAAAGGTTTTTTTTTTTGAGCAGATTGAAAAAATGGTAAGGTCTTTGTCTGATGTGAGCAATGGGACGGTTCTTTCAGCCCCTTAACTTTATCTATAGTCATGATAGTGTATTTAACCCTTAACACTTGAAAAATGATTCCCCAAAGAAACAGAACCTTTTAATACATATCTTTTCATTTTGCTTTGTTCTAATTCGGCACTCATAACAATTGAATTATTTACACTGTCTTCATCCAGGAAAAAAATATTTTGACAATGTAGACAGTTTGTTAGAAAACACCTTTGTGTAAAGTCAGTTTTCCCTGTTTTCACAAACATTGCAGGTCTAGAATGGTTATTTTTTAAATAAAGGCTTGTTAATACACACTGTTTCTTAAGCACCTTTGAGGACATGGATTTATTTTCCACAGGGAAACCGTTACAACATTGGTGGGAACACTATGGTCATGAGGCAGAGTCTGAATATGTTTGAATAACACTGAGTTGGGTGGGGATGTGAATCCTCAGTGGCTGATATTCATCTCACTCTCCTCATCATCACCAGCGGTAAAAGCAGAGAAAGAGACTGGCTCACACTCGAGAGAGCGTAAATTGACCAGGCAAGCAGTTTGGGTGCTGCTAAACTTGGGGATGGCCACCAAAAGAACTTCTTGGCCTCCAGGAGCTGGTAAAACAAATGAATGAAGAAAGCTTTTCAAAACACACTGAAGTAAGGGAGAAAAGCAAGATCTGAATTGCAATCTAGATTGTGTAAACACATCAAAATATGGTGAAGGCCTTTACAAAATTGACATTGTGATATAACGCAAACCACTATCGCTTTTTCATATTCACAAACTTTCTAACAGACTGCCTGACTCCAATCTGAAATTAAACGAGATGCCTTTACATGCTTCTTTTATATGCCTGAGTAAGTGATTCTGTATTACATCACTACATAAGTTTCCCTAATGTCTATATTTTGGGAGACAATTAAAATATCCACTCTCGTTTAAAAAAAAAAAAAAAATTGCAGTCGTCACTTTGTAGGAAATGAAAAAACACACAAACACACATACATACCTCGGAGGACCTTGGACTCAAATTTAGGAGCATTGCCACTGAAGTAGACGTGGGGACACTCTTCCAAGATGAATGGGTCTTTTTGGTAAAATGGGTAACAACCTGGCACAAAATTCACAAGAGTAATGTCAATCACAAGAACAAAAGACGCTTTATTCTCCTCCGTAATGCCTGACCCACCAAGGGTATCAGGTGCTGTAGGTGCGAGATGTCTCAGTCGTAACGTTTCCTCCAGGATTTCCAGATGGCTGGTCATGCTGCTGTATTTCTCAATGTCGCAGACATTTTGCCCTGATGTACCCAGGAACCTTAATGGAGAGAAACACCAAGGATTATACATTGGCATCAGTTTCAGATTAAATCTGAGAATGTGTTTGTGTCTTTCTTGCACCTGATTCCATCAACATTAGCCTGATATGGGTTGGATACCAGCTGCAGGGTTGGGTACACAGTGGACAGCGGGAACATGCAGCGGTGAAGAGGCTGCTGTGGCAGCGTGTAATTTGTTGGGTCATACTGGCCAGGCATCACATCCACTGGGACAGAGGCCTCGAAAACACGAGGCAGGGACAAAATGACCCTAACATTAATACCACATATCTGTGGTCAGTAAGTCCACAAGAATTTTCAAAAGCCTTTGCAAAAATAATATCTACAAAAGGTAACATCAAAACTGTTAGGTAATATCATTAAGCATTGGCTGAGGATTGTATCCATATTGTCTCTTCTCTTACACAGAAGCAATCCACCATTTCACCATACAAACCACAGCGGCCAGCTAAAAATCACGTACCGAAAACAAATTTTACGCAGGTAACAGACACATTACAAACTTACCACAAGCTGAAGCAACAGCTCATCCAGCAAATGAATGGCTTCCACACTACCAGCCTGAATCTTCTTGGTCAGGTACTTGGCCTGGACACACAGGACGGTTATGGATATGAAGTATTTCCATGAGTTAACGGTACAGAGCTGACAGTGACGACTAGTGTCGTACAGGGGAAATACAGAACAATGATGAATAGTGTGCTGATGTCAAAGTGGCAAACATAATCAGACTGGGGCAATGTAAGTACAGAATATTTTCAGATCAATTATCTTGAAATGTTTGTTGACAGATCAAGCAATTAAAGTAACTCTCATGGCAGTTAGTCATTATATTGTAGTCATGATCACAGTTCTTGGTTAAGATTTGCATGTTAGGTCTACAAATAACAACACTTGATTAGGTTAAGTAAATTTCTATGGATCTTGAATTGATTTCTTCATTAAAAAAATAGATAAATAAATGTACCACTACACAATGTTCAAGCTTTAATCAATGAATGTGTTTCATTTTGCCTTAGTACTTGTGTCCTTTTCCTGGGTGCTCGGGCTTAGGAGGTTTCCAGCCAGTAGAACCCTTGATATTGTGGCTGCTCCACTTTGCTCCCCCTGGGCACCCAGCTGACCCGTTACCATGTCAACCAGTAACTGAAGGCCGAGCATGCTGTCGGCATGGCTGCTACCGAGGCCAAGTCCCGACACCAGGAGCACGAACCTTCAAAAAAACAGATCAGACTCTTCAAATAAACAGAAAAAATGTCAAATACTGGATGCTAAATGTGTCTGACTACCTGTCAGAGCTGAGTGCAGGCCTTACTGTCTGCGAAGGCAGATCAGCTAAGCAAAAGTCCTCTACAGTGAACCTTCCATCATTCCTCTCAGCTCCATAAACTGCAACAACACTACCTGTTGCAGAGAAAATACAGATGTTGTGATATACCTAGGTTTTCTCAAAGTGACACCTATGGAGGTACATCCAAAAATACTTACCTGTGACACACCTATCTCTGTCAATTTTGCCATCTAGCCTGATTCTCTGGAGCTCATCTTCCAGAATCAGCTCATCTGTGTCACTGATATATTTGACTCTGGCAGGCTGGGGCAGCAGATTGTGCTGGAGGAGAGGTCATGACACCTAATATTATTCATCAGTGGACATTATTACTTATAGCGACAGATTTATACTTCTGCTTAAGATCATTGCATACCCTATGCCGTAGTTGACACGGATTATACAGGTAAAGTTGAACGATTTATTCTTCTGCACTAAAATCAATACAAGTATAACAACCCATGCCATCTGTGTCACCCACAGTGCAGGGGATGCATAGAACATTATATCTGTCAAGCCTCAATCACACGTCAATAGGCTCGTGTAAAATCACTACTGATACTGTGAATATAGACTAGGAGGAACAAACAGCAGGTAGAAGGTGAAAGTAATGTGATGCAAACCTCCTCACTGATCTCTTTCAGGATGGACGGCTGCAGCTCCATACGTTTGAACAATGTTCCCACAATGCAACACTGCTCCCCTGTCTGAATATCACACAGCTTCCTAACAACCACGTCTGATCCTACATGTGGCAGAAAAACATCCACATGCACGTAAAAGGTATATTTATGTCTTAACTCGGGTTTCAATGTCAGACACACACAAATACACCTACCCCATTTTTGCTTTGCTTTCTCTGAGAGCAGGAGACTCATCTGCATGAGTCGTGCCGCGTAAATGTGAGCATACTGGCGACTGAAGC
The DNA here is from genome assembly GCA_901007705.1 of Fistularia tabacaria. Taxonomy (NCBI): domain Eukaryota; kingdom Metazoa; phylum Chordata; class Actinopteri; order Syngnathiformes; family Fistulariidae; genus Fistularia; species Fistularia tabacaria. The sequence continues at coordinate 161,234 of CAAKHD010003664.1, forward strand.
TCCGCTCCCCGACTCTGAAGCGCTCAGAGCAAGAAGTGTAGGCTGGGGCCACCCTCTCAAACACAAGCCCCTGGTCTGCGGCCGGCTGGGAGAGGAGAGAAGACCCCTCTTTCTGGACGCTAAGGTCGGAGAACATGGTTGTGCTGAAAAAGTGGCGATGCAGAGTTAATCAAAAACTGCTCTCATTTGACACATATGAATGCGTCGTGCAACTTCACGATGTTCTATCACCCCGAGTTAGCACATGATACGTTTAAGTGCGCTCCTGCGAAGACCTAAGGAAAGCTAAGGCTAAGGAAAGCTAAGGAAACGATCCTACCTTGACAAATGGGAAGCCACACTTTCTGCAGGGAGCCGTACTGATCCGTATGTGTAAAGGTATTTCAAGGCTATCAACGACGTTGTCTCTTCTTTTTGAGAAAAAAAAAAAAAAAAACAACAGTTCCCGCGAAATCACCCGTGCACCCAGAGCTGTGCTTTGACGAAAGATAGTCCACGCCCAATAACGAAATTCAAGCTTAACCGTTAACTACGCTTGGATTGGGTAACTGTTAGACATCGGTAACAGCTGCCAGAAAATGTTCTATCGTCTCGAATGATGCATATAATATTTTCATCCCCTTAGAATGGAAATATTGACATACTACATCCATTTTAACCATGATCAATGTGTGTTTATGCCAATTGAATGCAAGTGATCAGATCCAAACCATATCACTGTATCACCACAAACACGCCTTAATGTAAACATATTTCTATAATGTCGTTGTTTTTCGGCAAGATGATTATGAACTTCACGAGGACAAAATTTTAAAATAAAAATCAGCCGCTGAAATCATCCGGCGGCCGACTGCCTCTTTCACGCTGTTTACCAATAGATTTAACCAGAATTTATCTATCTCCCTTCCTTTTAGACCATCTCTGGTGAGACATGCGTTGTTTCAAGTCGATGTGTATCCTCGCGAGAGCTGCACACGGAGTTAGAAAAAATGTACTCCATAAAACACTGACACACGCCACACAATCGTAATCGTCCTCACACTTGACAAATGCCACTTTGAAAAGAACGCGTGGATGTTAGACATACATACGTATGAGATATTCTGTACGATGTCCGTTTATTTTGAATCGTCGCGGAAGCATTGCGTCACAAATTACACGCACGGCTGTCGCATAGAAATGAGGTCACAATAGCGTCGCAACGGCACGCAGCCTCGCCATTTTCACTGTTCTTTGTGCGCCACTCTGTTTTTGGAGATTGCGTCTTTTTTATCGCGTCATTCGTCCACCGTTGCAACAAAATGCAAGGAAACAGAGGCCCACAGCATAACCACGGTCCTAACCGTCAACTCGGACCGGGAGACCAGAAAAAACACGGCGGGACGAACACCAACGGCCAGCAACCGGAGCTCTGCGACCAAACCCGCCCGAATGAGGCCTTAACGCTAGACCTGCAGAGTTTTAGGAAACCGGGCGAAAAGACCTTCACCCAGCGCAGCAGGCTGTTTGTAGGAAACCTGCCGACGGGGATATCGGAGGAGGACATCGAAAAGCTGTTCTCAAAGTACGGAAAGGCTAGTGAGATCTTTGTCAACAAGGAGCGAGGCTTCGGCTTTATCCGATTGGAGACCAGGATCATAGCAGAGATAGCCCGGGCTGAGTTGGATGACACCCCGTTCAGAGGTAGACCCATTCGGGTTCGGTTCGCGACACACGGCGCCGCTTTATCCGTGAAAAATCTGCCCGAGTTTGTCTCCAATGAGCTGCTGGAGGAGGCATTCTCCATCTTCGGTCAGATAGAAAGAGCTGTGATTATCGTGGATGACCGAGGGAGGCCGACGGGGAAGGGGATCGTCGAGTACACGTCGAAGCCAGCTGCAAGGAAGGCTCTGGATAAATGCAACGACGGTGCCTTTCTTCTCACTGCTTTCCCCAGACCTATCACAGTGGAGCCTTTGGAACAGTTCGACGAAGAGGAGGGTTTGTCAGAAAAGCTCATCAACAAGAACCAGCAGTATCACAAGGAACGCGAGCAGCCCCCGCGGTTCGCCCAGCCGGGCACCTTCGAGTACGAGTACGCCATGCGCTGGAAAGCCCTGATGGAGATGGAGAAGCAGCAGTACGAAATGGTGGATCGAAACATGAAGGAGGCGCAGGAGAAGCTGGAGGCTGAAATGGAGGCAGCCAGGCACGAGCATCAGGTGATGCTGATGAGACAGGACCTGCTGAGGCGCCAGGAGGAGCTGCGGAGGATGGAGGAGCTCCACAGTCAGGAGGTGCAGAAAAGGAAGCAGGCCGAGCTCCGGCAGGAGGAGGAGCGCCGGAGGAGAGAGGAGGAGATGAGGATGCGCAATGAGGAGATGATGAAGAGACAGCAGGAGGGCTTCCGAGGCAACTTTTCTGAAAACCGAGAGCAAGACATGAGAATGCACATGGGCACTCCCGGCATGTCTGCTGAGAATGCCCCCTTAATGCCGGGGCCGGGAAACGCAAACATGCCAGGTGGGGGCCAGGGCGGCTTCCCAAGAGGTCTGCCCGGCCCCGGGGACTATGTGCCTAACAAGCAGCGCAGATTTTGAATCGCGTTTATTTTTCCATTTCATACTCACTGTATTTGTTCAGTTAGTGTTACTTTTGAACTTTGAAAAATGTGCATGTATTTCTCCCCCCTTTTTTTTTCTTTTTTTTAAACTTGTACCTAAGAATTGTTTTAGTACTAAAACTGTCTCAAGTCCTCAAATGAGCCATGTGTTTTACTTTATTCTTCAGATTAATGTGCTTCTCTTGCGGATAGAATTTGTTTTTGTCCTTAATATGCTGAAATTTCTGGAATAAATTTACAAGTACATTATTTTTATTTAATTTTGCTCTATTCTGAGTAGATCTACATTCAAGAGTAAACAGCAAATGTGGAGACATGTCACCACAAGGTCAGCTAATTTTTATTCACGAAATTATACCAATACAATTTACATAATTTAAAGCCAAAGCATTCCTGTCATTGGTTTCAGCGTCGGGTCACTCAGGCATGTTGATTTCATGCTGTAACACAGTGTAGTGATACCATGAACACCCAAGCCATGACATAATTTAAGGGAGTGTGAGCAGGCTGTGTCAGCTGAGGAAAATTTCAGTAAGCTTAAATGTTAAATGCTTCTAAGGGGTCTTTTCACCGAGGCGTGCATGGATCTTTTTGAACTTAATTTATATGTACAAATGAAAAACAGTGACTTAAAAATGTGTTCACATTTGGGATATTTCTGTCTGCTTTTTCACTGCAGGACCTTCGAACCAGTTCATGCCCTTATACTTTTTCTTTTAGGACCCATCGAGATGTATCAGACAAAGTTCCCCGAGAATTTTCTTTTCTTCGCACCAACCACTAAGTCGTCTTCAACCTTTCATCCTCTTCTGCTGGACAGATCTCACAGACACAGTGCACCCAAAACAGCTCCTTATCTTGAGCCGTATTTATAGTTCTGGATTGTTTTGGTTTGATTTGTTAAACACTTGCTGTAAAACTGCCTTCTCTCACTACCATAGATCTCCATTTCTTCTGCTCGGACCAGGTATTGAAGCCCAGTTGATTACTATTACATAAAAGCCCTTTCAGGAGGGATCTCATTTCAATTGAGCTACCCTTCCACTTGTTTACAAAAATTTTCGTAAACCGCGTTTTGATTTTGTATTCAATTTTGCCTTTAAGACTGAGGTGCAAGCAACTTTTTGATCGACGTATGATTTTTTTTTACTAGTTTACCCGAAGAGTAGAAACACAGCAGATTTTCCTAATTGCATAGATTTATGAAACAGGTAGCACCAAAATCTTCAGTTGAAATCATGAAACCATGTGTTATGGATTGAAAGATAAACCACAGCAAACAGAGGCTCTTGCACAGATGTTAATTACAACCGCATACCTGCTGCTTGACACCTGTCACACAACTGTCTTTGAAAGTGAAGTGTGATATCCCATTGCAACTGCCCCCTGAAAAGCTGAGGTGGTTAAATGTCTTTTAAATAGCCTGTAAAAAAGGATTAGCCATCTGATTTGATTAAAACTTTGTAAACAAATCCTGCGTGGTAAACACGCTCAGTGAAGTTTACCATGTAATTTATTCAGAATTGAGAGGTCAAAGACCATCTATCGCTGGAGTTAAAGCTGTTGCTGCCCGCCCTCGATGCTGATTCCAGTGCAGCTCCATGCTGGGAATAAACAACGCCTTGTTAGAGTTTCATGAAGAGAGGTGACACCTCATGACCCATCAAGATGAAACAAAGACACCAATCATAAGGGAGTGTGATTTGCGTATTAGGTAAGAACCATTTCTGTGTTTACTCTGGAAGGCTGGCTTGTAATCATGGCGTGTGTTTGTCCAGAGGAGAAACAATGGCAGCTTATTGTGGATCCTGAATGTCTTCACTGTAAAGGATCCTAGTGATAATGGCAGGTTGCTGAATAGCCTCATGTATCCATCACACAAAGTTTTATACCTTCAGAGACAATTTGCAACTGATAGGAGATAGTTCTCAACGGAAACTCCCCTTCACTGATATCCAGATCCAGCCAACTCAACAAGAGACCTGTGAATAAGGACTGATAAGGATTCAACCATAAAGAGGGGAAAGCGTGTGCTATCTGGATGTGAAATCGAGAAGGTCTTAGGGCAAAATTTTACAGATAGGTACTTTTCTAACATTGTACTTAAGATCAATGGCAAGGGATGATTTCCTCACTGAAATGTCTGTCGTGATTCAGTTGAAGTACATTCATATTTCTACGTTCCTTGAACGCTCTGACATCTACAGCAATGCTATTTTAGACACGCTAGAAGTGAATGTACTTCAACATGTATTTTGAAAGAATTAGTTATTTATACAAGTAGAATTAGTGATAACCCTTTTTTTAAGGACACATGCATTCATACACACGCGCACACACACATGTACATATACACATACACCTATGTATATTTTGTTGATATATTTTTTTCTAAAAAAAAAAAATCACTGAAGTTTTTGGAATAGTGACTATTGAGATAATGAAATAAAATGTATTTTATTAACATTTCTTGATGGATATATCTTCAAGACAAGTTGTAACTAAACTGGGGGCTCATACAGTAGTTCTCTAAAGTAGCATACCCAAATACTGCTCAACTTAGAACTGTAGTTCTACCATAAATATAAATTTTTCAGTTTTTGTGTCATCTTTTCTAAATGTACAACCTTGATTATATCCTATTCAATGTCACATCAAGAGATGTTCCAGTCCTTACATTTCTTGACTCAAAAACAAGTAGTTTAAGTTATAAACATTTGTTGATATTCAATCCTTTGTAATTTTGATTTACATTTTACAGTGGCTTGACACCATAGGAAGTCTTGCAAAACAATCCATCAAATATAATACAACTTTGGTAAAATGCAATTTTGGGTAAATGTCTGATTGTCTTTATCATAAAAATACAAACCAATAATAATAAAAAGAAACAGTGAACACAATTTGTAGATTAAAAACTCCTGATTGTTTGCATATTGAGTCCAAACCCTTGACTTCCTTTTGCAAAATAATTGAGGAGCGCATATGTACATCTGATTGTATTTGGGGATTTCATCTGTAAAGTGAGAAGTGGATAAACCGTACAGTTCGATTAATTTCTGAAAAAAGCAATAAAGAAATTATGTTTCACAACGTAGCCGTACTTGCAAAAATCGAACCGCAAAGCAGTTTGCATTGGTAGATTAATAATGCAGCAAAATAAAATAATAAAAATTCCACAAAAGAACAGAGAGAAATGAACAGAGATCAGCATTCACTCATAAAGAAATGGTGCCAGTACACTGGGATCTTTAGGGTTATAAAAAGCAAACCTTAAATATATTTATCAAATGATCTTTTGAAGTGAAGGAAATTATTAATTTATACACAGAGGGGACTTTGGATGAAAATTTTCATGACAATTTTGCTGACTTATCAGTATATGAAAGGACGAATGCCATATCTCCCCTATTTCTTCTTGTCTTTTTTACCATCTCTGTTTATCTTACATTCAGATGCCTGTGTACCTTTGCACTGATTGCAGTCTCTGAGATGCTCTTGCAACAGGACGGTGGAGCCAAGGCTGACAGTTTTATTTCAGGGAATGACCTTGACTTGTGTGTACAACATTAATTACAGTCAAAATTCATTTGAAGGATGTGATCCTGAAAGCAACTGGTCATTAACTTGGCATGGTTTCCCAAAAACTATATCCAGGACGGAATATCCAGGGACTTGAGCGCTATGTGTGCACTTCAGATGGAAAATGTTGTGCATATCAGTAACAGAGTTAATGCTCTACAGTTCATTTTCCCATGTTTTTGTTGGGTGCCAGTTATATATCCTTAATTAACTCTTATGCTTAAGCTTATGACAGTAAAATAAAATGTTCTCATTTTGGCTGAAGTGATTGATCAAATTCTTTTAAAAGAAGGATGTTTTTCTTATCTTTGCAGATGCTAAGGAGGGTCATATGAGTCAGGTGCAGAAGAGACGTGTTGGGTGCGGTCATCATGGTGGGTTCTCCAGCGTCTGTCCATCGCCACAGCAACCATATCAAATCACTCCCATGTTAATTATCATACAGAGGAATTGATCGGCTACAGTCGTGATTGGCTAGACCCAACATCAGACCAGATAAGACAAGATTGACGTCACAGGAGTGCTGACACCTGATGCGTCATGATGTTTTCCCACTTCTTTACTGGAAAAAGTTTAGTCGAACAGAGAGACTACCAGAGACGGAACCTCTTGGATTCAACACGGACCTTCACACCAATGTGTCTTCCAGTGAGACAGCAGTGATCATTAAATCTCACTTTACTCCACGACCCTGAAAGTCATGGCGAGTCCCACAGCATTGATCACTGTTTTGGCATGTTTTGTGAGTTGGTTTATTGGAATTTCTTTGTCTGTAGCATCGTCTTTCTATTTCAAATATTCATTTACTCTAGAATTCTTTTTAACTTTTAGTATTTAAAGATTGATGATTGATCAACAAAGATTACTTGAGTATTACTAGTCTACAAACATGTAGAAGTATATTCAGTTACTGGCAAATATTCATCTGTAATCCCTTTTCGGGTCTTGTAAATTTATTGCATTATAGAAATGTATTTGGATTTTAACTGACCTTGAACAGGTGCAGGAAATGTCCACTTTTCTATTTATTGTCCTTGCAAGTTGAAATGACATTGCTGATACGGCAGGGCACAGTACTGTCACAGTGCCATTACACTCTGCTGAGCAATTTGTTTGATAATTTCATGTCTTTCGTGTTTGTTGTGAAAACCCCAAGCCTGTTAATGGCAGAAAGGAAGTAATATGTGTAATTCAGAGGATTACTAAGTCATTAGGCTGGAAGTAGAGGCTGAATTTCGATGAATGGCACTTATTCTCTGATGTTTACCTATCTTTTCCACTGTTGTTAGTATGACTTCCTGGGAAAATTGTTCTATTAATTTTCTATTTATTCATTTTTACCTCTGCAGGCGTTGTCAGAAGCGCAACATGAATCAGGATACTGTGCCTTCTATGAAGAATGTGGTCGTAACCCCTTACTGGGAAGCACTCTACTTTCTCCTCTCGTTCCCTGTCTCGATTACAGCCGTGCTCGACTTCTCAGTGGCAAACACTACAGAATGCTTAAAAACGTCAGTATATGAATGTATATATTGAGCTGTGATTGGATTGTTGAATGGATGAATGGGTAGTTGGTGTCAAAAATCTTTATATTGAACATACAGGACTCATTCGTAATGAATTGGTGAGAGCAGAAGAGTTTTGGAATCCTTGTATTGTAAGTGCAGGCAAAATGAGAGGGACTACAGCAGATAAGAAAAAATATATATACATATATGTGTGTGTGTGTCTTTTGTTGAGTATCACATCAAAGTGTAAAGAAGAAATTTAATCGAATACATTAAAATAACAATCCAGATATATTCAAGTGTTCAATTATTTTGATTTTTCCATCACCGCAAGCTCTAAAATTAGAAAGAAAAATCAATCAAAGCATAAAAAGCTCTAAACTTTGGTCTTCCTGGTTTACACTTGCATGTGTCCGGTTATAAAACGTGTGTTCTTATTACAGGTGTGTCCTGTGCTGGATCGTGGCGAGAAAAACACATATGCCTGCTGCTCTGAGAAACAGCTGAAGACTCTGCAAAAGAGTCTGTCCCTGTCTAAGGCTGTGCTGCTCCGTTGCCCTTCCTGCACTGAAAACTTTGCCCACCTTCACTGCATCAACACTTGTAGCCCAAACCAGACCCAGTCGCTAAAAGTCACCAAGGTCATGAATGTCACCAACCAGGGCAAGACAAAAGAGGCAGTGGTGGCTTACCAGACTTTCCTTTCCACCAACTTCGCCAATGCTTCCTTTCAGTCGTGTCAAAATGTCAGGATCCCTGCCACTGGAGGCTTTGCAATTGCTACAATGTGTGGCCAGTATGGCGCCAAGAAATGCAATCCCCAGCGCTGGTATGACTTCCAGGGAGATACCAGTAATGGTCTGGCTCCACTGGACATCGACTTCCAGCTGATAGAACCAGGGGACAATGTCTCACTGCCAGAAGGTGTGATTCCGTACAATGGGCGAGCCTTAAAGTGTAATGAGGTCACCCCAACCGGAGGTCAGGCCTGCTCCTGCCAGGACTGCCCAAAATCATGCCCAATAGTCCAACCTCCCCCTCTGCCACCTGGACCCTTCAGGCTGCTGGGCACTGATGGCTTCCTCGTGATCTCCATTATCATGTTTTGTCTCCTGATATTTTCATTCCTGTTTTTCCTTTTTGTCCCTTTCTTGGTGAAGTCTTGGAAGAGACAAGGTGAACAGAATGAAATGAAAAAGGGAAAAGTAAAAGACCAGAACTGCAATGATGTTGGCCAGCAGGTCATTGATTCTTCAGAGGTGACATTTGCTGATAAGAACAGCCTGGCAGCTCAAGCTTTCCTTAGCTCTCAGTTTAGGAAATGGGGAACCCTCATGGCCACTTATCCTTCCACGGTTAGTCTCACATTTGCATCTAGAATTTTGTACTTTGTATGTAATCAATGGATTATATGTCACTGCAAGGAAGTTTGGTACATTTGGGGAACCGAAACCACGAGAATATCTTTTTAAGGAGAAAAAATGTCTCAGTTAAATTTGTGCTTCTTAAAGGTTCTTCTGCTGTCAGCTGTAGTTGTAGCCGGCCTCTCAACAGGCCTCATGTCCATTGAGCTCACCACTGACCCGGTGGAGCTGTGGTCCGCTCCTGACAGCCGAGCTCGTCAAGAGAAGGAATTCCATGACACGCACTTTGACCCCTTCTTCAGAACAAACCAACTGATCTTGACAGCGCCAGGTAGAAAAGGGCATATTTACAATTCTTTTCTGTTTGGCTCACAGAATTTTAGTGGCCTTATGTCCAAAGACCTCATTATTGAGCTGCTGAACCTCCAGAAACAAATACAGGTAAAGACAGCAAAAGCAAAAAAAACCTTTGGTTAAGTTGTATGTGTTTCCAAATCCCATAATGCTTTGGCAATGGCATTTGTAGAACATCCAGTTTTGGTCAGATGACCTGAATCGCACAGCGACCCTGAAGGATGTGTGTTTTGCACCACTGAACCCGTCAGACCCTTCCCTAACAGACTGCGCAGTCAACAGCTTGCCCCAGTACTTCCAAAACAGCCTGGTTAACATCAACTTGAAGGTGAATATGACAGAGCTGGGGGTTACAAAAGAGGTGGACTGGAGGGATCACCTTATCTACTGCGTTGGGTAAGGGTTTTAACTTTGAATAAAACAAAGGAAACCTACTTTAACATCAACAGAGATGATCAGTAATTGTAAATGACATTTTCCACTCACATTCTGTCTCCTCTCAAGTTCCCCCTTATCCTTCAAAGATATCACCAAGTTGGGCATGAGTTGCATGGCTGACTACGGAGGTCCAGTATTTCCCTTTCTGGCCGTGGGAGGCTACAAGGGTTGGTGACTTTGAGGCCTTTTTTGGATATTATTTACCTCACTTGTTTCATAACAGAGGACGATCCCAATTTCCCTTTTTCAGTCTCACTTTCATGCTTTATAGGTGAAAACTACACGAATGCAGAGGCTTTCATCCTGACCATCTCCCTCAATAACTACCCTCGTACCGACGTCAAATTCAAGGTGGCATTGCAGTGGGAGTCAGAGTTTCTGAAAGTTGTCCAAGCGTACCAGAAGAATCCTGCTTCCAACTTCACTTTTGCATATATGGCAGAGGTAAAGTTAACTGTGGTTGTCAAACCATCAGGCATGTCCCCAACCACCCAGCCCCGACTATACTGTTGTTAATATGAATTTGCTTGAAATCTCAGGTTGATTGACAACTTGAGACACTATTTTTTTTCTTTTCTTTTCGGCTGTTCTCTTCAGGAGTTGCCACAGCAAATCATCTGACTCCATCTAACCCTATCCTCTGCATCTTCCTCTCTCACACCCACTAATTTCATGTCCTATTTATATTATTATACATTATATATGATAGATATTATTTTTATACATCAGTGTTTCATAATATCAAATGTAAAAACATCAATATGAAACCTGCACCCCATGTCGACAGAGGTCTCTGGAGGATGAGATTAATCGCACAACAGCAGAAGATATCCCTATCTTCATGATCAGCTATGCTGTAATCTTTATTTACATTGCTGTTGCTCTTGGCGAGTATTCCTCTTGGAAACGGATACTGGTATGTCCTTGTCATTATTCAATACCATGAATTACTCTGCTTTAAAGTGGCCCAAGTTGCATAGTTCTGGGATCATAGTAACAAATCAGCGGTCAGTTCTCTGCTTCAAGCTGACATGCCTCAAAAATCTTATAGTCTTTTAATTTGTACAGTGAAAGTGAAATGTTATAGAACAAGTACAATAGTAATTTGATTTAAATTTTTCTGAAAAATGGACAGACTGTCATGACATTCTGTGTTGGTCTTTTTGTGAGAAAGTGAAGTTTTCCATTTTAAAGATCCCATAACTCTACATCCAGCTCATTTCAGTTCAGGCTCATAAAGCATGTAATGTTATTCCATCGTCGACCTTATTTACATACTAATAAACACACACACACACACACACACACACACACACACACACACACACACACACATATATCTATATATATATATATATATATATGTATATGTATGTATATATATATATATATATATATATATATATATATATATATATATATAATGAGAGAGAGAGGTACATTATATATGTATGGAATACAATGAGCCTCCATCAAGAAAATGGATTGATGAAACAGTATTTATCACATAGTGTAGATGATAAGGAACTATGATAAGGAGAAACTACATGAGGAACGCATTGTCCCCTTATTGTGCTTATCTCTGGAAAGAAGCGCATAGGTGAATTGGCCACTGAGTTATACAATGCAGAAAAGTTACTGATGTAAGAGATCCACTGAGTTGAATCTGTGTCTTGTATGTTGTAGGTGGACTCAAAATTTCTGGTCGGTCTAGGTGGAATCCTGGTGGTTGCCAGCTCTGTCATGGCTTCCATGGGCTTTTACTCCTTGATTGGCATCCCGTCCTCGCTGGTCATTCTGCAGGTCGTGCCCTTCCTGGTGCTTGCAGTTGGAGCAGACAACATATTCATCTTGGTTCTCGAGTACCAGGTGTTTGTCCGCCTGCACTCTGGATATGAAATCTGGCAGATTTGATCAGATATTTGCATCTATGTAACTTTGCCATTCCATCCTTGCAGAGGGACGTACGGAAGCCAGGAGAAAAGAGAGAGCAGCAGATTGGACGTGTGCTTGGAAATGTCGCTCCAAGCATGCTCCTCTGCAGTCTCTCCGAGGCTATTTGTTTCTTTCTAGGTAAGGAGTTATGTGATTTTTAGTTTTTAAAAGACAACAAATATATTGTGTAACCAGTTACTCCGTCTCTAAACTGGTAATGTTTCGCTTCTCAAGGGGCCCTGTCCACGATGCCTGCAGTGAGGTCCTTTGCTTTATATGCTGCTCTGGCTGTGCTCATGGACTTTGCTCTCCAGATGACAGCCTTTGTAGCTCTGCTTTCTCTTGATGCCCGACGTCAAGACAGTAACCGTTGTGAACTCGTTTGCTGTGTCGAGGTGACAACTAAACGCCCCAACAAGCCCAATGAGGGTCTCCTGCTACCCATTATGAGGAAATATTACGCGCCTGTCCTGTTGCACCAGTACACCAGATTAATTGTGGTACATTGGCTTCAATTATATTCCTCACCCCATGACCTCTACTCTTAATCATGTGACAAAAGGTCAACTAGTGAAAAAAAAAATTTCATTCATACATGTGTGGTACTGTACAGGAATATATCTAAAGATACATTCTGCCCTGCTTCGTCTGTAGATGTTGGTTTTCCTATTCATGTTCTGCGGATCCTTATTCCTCATGTTCAATGTGACCGTGGGTCTGGATCAGGAATTAGCCATGCCCAAGGTCAGTAAGCTGTGCCCTCTCAAACACACATTTTGTCCAGTGATTGCGTGAAATTTCGAAATTGTGTCTACTTTTCATTCTAACACAAAAAAAACATTTTTTTTGTTCTGTGCAGGGGTCTTATATGCTGGAATATTTTCAGTATCTAAACAAATATTTTGAAGTCGGGGTCCCCGTTTATTTTGTAACAAAAGGGGGCTTCAATTTTACCACTGTTGCGGGCATGAACGCAGTCTGCTCAAGTGTGGGCTGTGACGATTTCTCTATGACGCAAAAGATCCAATATGCTACCAATTACCCTGATCGGTGAGTCAACTTACAACTGTTTTTATGATATGTACAAGAGCGTTTATTTCTTCATCAATTTATTTGTTTGTTTTTATGCTAAAACCTTTGCTGATCAGTCAATGCTGCAACTACTGGAAACTGAACTCAGACATTCTGATAGATCCTTGACCTTGCTGATATCATAGTAGTAACCTTTTACTTATTAGTTATTCCGATTAGTTAATGATAAGGTGATATACATGAGTGGCTGTGAGAAGATAAGAGTAATCTTGCACTGATTAAGAGGAAGAGAATCATTTGTAAATTCACTCACTTAAAAATTGTGATCAGATACCTTTTTCTCTCAAATAATTTAGCTGTGAATGTATATTGAACGTTCTACTTTCCCCACAAACCTCATTTAAAAGTCCAATGCTTACTGTAGAAAACTGAAACATTTCTTCTCATCAACACAAATTCACCATGACAGAATAAACTCCAAACAAGCTCAAAGCCTGTGCAAGCAAAAGGAATTATTAAATTATTAAATTAAAAAGCAATGCTTCTTGTTGAGAAATACATACATTGCAATGGTTTGGTGTCACAATGCTCAAAATGAGCTAAAACTGTTTGTGAGGAATGCACTTTATTTGAAATGATTTTCCCCTGTGATTATTTTCTTTCTCACTGAGACTTAAATGCAAAATACATTATCAAATAGTTTTTTGAGAGCTGGAGTTTGCTTATTTTTCTTCTCTAATGCTGCTTAAAAGCACAGCTTTTCAATTTTGTACTTACGTACGATTTAAACAAAGGAGCTTTTACATGATAATTTCTGAGTGGCCTGCAGACTGATTTAATATCTGAGAGAAGGTCTGTCCAGATGGTTATACCGAGGTGGAAAACAAGCCACCGTCAATGTAGTATTATTCATAGTTTAAGCAACTTTTATCAAAACGAAAGTGCTCTGGTGCTCTAGGAAGTTATGCCACATGGCAAGCCAGACCACGGGAAAGTTGTTTGTATGGGTGTTTTGTCAATTCTCCCTAAAATTAATATGTGCTCTTATCCATCCTCTGATCTCCAGATCTTACTTGGCAATTCCCGCAAACTCCTGGGTAGATGATTTCATCGACTGGTTGAACCCTGGTTCCAAATGTTGTGGGGTGTATTTCACGGGTCCAAATATAGGGAATTTTTGTCATGTCGATGAAAGTGAGATTCTCAAAAGTAGAACACAACTTTGAATGCCCTTTTATGGGCAATGACTTTTGGTTTCCCTAATCAAAACCTTCCTTCTTCCTCTGTCTCATCAGATCCTCGTCTTTGTTTATGGGGTTGTATGGCCAAACCTGCGGATGGTGTCCTCCGGCCAACTGTGAAGCAGTTCAATCGTTTTCTCACTAACTTCCTGCAAAACAGGCCAGACCTGCAGTGCCCTAAGGGGTGTGTGTTACAGTTCATACAAACTTGGACATACACAAAACATTTCTTAATTAATACGCCACATCCAGATAGCATTCTTACTGTGCATTGTTTCCTTTAAAAGTGGCCTTGGAGCCTATGACAAGGCTGTGGTGAGAGATGCAAGTGGAACAATTATAGGCAAGACATTTATTCAATTATTCAGAGATGTAACAATATTTTTCACAATCAACCTGTGAATTGCTGATGTTCACCTGCTCCTGCAGCCTCTCGATTCATGGCCTACCATACACCTCTGACCAACTCTCAGGAGTTCACCGCTGCACTGCTAATGGCCCGGGAACTGGCCCACAACATCACCTTGGCAATGAGGAAAATAGAAAACACTGCGTCAGACTTTGAAGTTTTTCCTTACACGTAATAATTTTTTATTTCCCTCAGTTCAACTTGGCTTGTGAACTAGTTGAGCTTCTGTGAATATTCATTTCATTGTTTACACCACTTAATTTTTGCCAATATTCTTACTGTTTCAGAGTGACCAATGTATTTTATGAGCAGTACCTGACTATCGTGCCAGAAGGACTCGTCATCATCTCCCTGTGTCTACTACCCACTTTCGTAGTTTGCTGTCTGTTGCTGGGTTTGGACCTGCGCTCTGGACTTCTTAACCTCATTACTATAGTCATGATCACAGTTGATACTGTTGGTGTCATGACACTCTGGGGCATAGATTACAATGCAGTGGCACTTATTAACCTGGTAACGGTAAGAGCCTTGCTACTTCTTGGAAAGCAAAGGGGTGGGCTATCAATTTTTCTCATGAAATAGAGGTATTGTCATGGGGACCACTAATGATAGGAAAACAAATGTTATAAATAATGTCCAGTTCAATTCATGGACGCATAACATAGCCTGGATCCATTGGTTTCTACAAAAGCCACTCAGTCACTGCAAGGCCCCGTAACAAACACAGCAGAAATATGTGCTGTAAGCATGCATTTGATTGGCCTGAAAATATTTTTACCATGCAGTATTTACTGAACATCCATGTTGTTATTGGACAGTATGAGTCCATTAATGATCATTAGATTTGTCATTTTGCAAATATTGTTCCTGAAAAATGTAAGGAATAGTTGTTTTGGGCCACCAAATGGCCAATGCCATTGCGAAGGTTTATAACATGTAACAACTGTATGGCAACATGTAGAGCTGTTCCTCCATCGTGGTGTCTTTATGCCTCCATCTACTGAGCTGTTTGGCTTTGAAGGTGATCATCAAATTGATGGAATAGTAATGCAGAGATAAAACCTTTTTAACAAACAGAGGTGATGTATTATCACCAGATACAAGTGTCACAAAACACTTGGGGCACGTCTTCGACAAAAGCTTCTTGGAGCTTGAATGATTCGAGGACATGGAAAACGGGAGCCATCAGTGTCTGCTGTCTGCAGTCTTTCTTAATCAGTAAACTCTCTAAATCAGTCAACTTTGTAGAAGTGTGAGTCAAGATCAGAAAACTTTTAGTCTTAGATCTCCTGTTTAAAAATTATCATAAAAGTCTTGGAAGGTAAAGGGATTTGATTGTGTGATCCATCCTTTTAACCATATATATCTTCCGAATACTTCTTTTCAATCAAATTACATTCCTTTGAATACAACTCAAATATGCAATTGGACTTCTTATGTATTGTGATGCTTTTCATTTTCAAAGTATTTCGTTTTTTCATTAATACACAGATGAAGGCATGAAAAAGTAACATTTGGGTAATGTGTGTTTGCAGGCAGTGGGCATCTCTGTAGAGTTTGTGTCCCATATGACGAGATCTTTTGCACTTAGCATTAAACCAACACGAGTGGAAAGAGCAATGGAGGCAACAGCAAATATGGGAAGTGCTGTGAGTAAACTAACCTGGGTGCAATTCCATAAATCACACATATTTTTTACTTTTTCACACTGATCAATAGTTGGTATCTGATTTGAACTTTTTGCTTTGAAACCTGAAGGTCTTTGCTGGTGTGGCCATGACAAACCTGCCAGGCATCCTCGTATTGGCATTTGCCAAAGCACAACTCATCCAGATCTTCTTTTTCCGTCTAAACCTGGTCATTACACTCTTGGGTATGGCTCATGGGCTTATATTCCTCCCCGTGGTACTTAGCTACTTTGGTATGTACTCTGTTTTCTTAGAAATCTTGGATAAACATGTGAATAGAACGCAAACTATCCTCTCCTCATTTTTTTTATATCATCTCTCAGGCCCCAGAGTCAATAAAGCAGTACTGCTGCAGATCCAGGAGGAGAAAGCAAATGCCATCCAGGAGGTGGAGCTGAGAAACAACACAAGGCAGTTCTATGACAACTTGAGCTACGAGGACATGGAGACGAAACAGAACTGATACTACAGCAATCCAAAAGTGCTGACCTCCACCAATGGAGAGATTACAGAAAACAGAATGCAGGAGAAGAGAACTGACAATTTCTGAGAAACAGTAACCAAAGAAACTGTTGTTGTGTTCTGATGGGTATATATGCATCTCTATAACAGACTTAGTGAGGATGGACCAAAAGAAATGAGAGATAGCTTTCCAGGGGTTGTGTAAATGTCTCCGCATTGAATCACTTAACAATGTACCTCAATCAGAAGTGGACCAGTGGGACTGAAGAAAGTTGTGCAGTATTTCTGAATAATGAAAGTCAGCTATTGCAATGAGGGTCAACTTTGCTGCCTCATAAAGGGCTTAGTGAAACACTAACCAGGCAATATTGGTCTTACCGACAGAGGACTATATGTCAGGACTGGAAGCACTGTTTTTTTTTATCATAGATACTGGTTGAAGGTAATTTATAGGAACACACTCCATTATTTCATATGGTAGTTTTTAAATTGCAGCAAAGCATATTGCTATAAAATGTGCAATCACTGGAAAAATGTTTTATTTTGCATTTTGTATTACTTTTTCAAGTTAGTTGTTATTAAGCTATTAAGTAGTTCGTCATTTACGTGGAGATTTTTTAATGAAGACTTATGATTTAAATATATGTAGGTGAAAAAAAACTGGTAGCAGACTACGATGTTAGGGAGTACTCATGTATTCACAATATGCATGAAATACACTGGAAACTGTTTTTATGTAAACTATATTTGACTGCAAATCACAGAATATATATTTATGTTTTTCTATTTCATATTCAATGCTAATTCTTCTTTGATCTCCATGTAATTTCTATAATTTTCACTCAGTTTCACCATTTTCACGCAGACCACTGAACATTTGAATCAAACATTAAGTTTAAATGACTTGATATTTCAGCCTACTTTCAGCTCCATATTGCATATTGTTATGCTTCAGAAATCAAATATGATTTCAGTGTATTGTCAAGTCACTTTAGTAAGAGATCCATGTCAGAGGAAACATTATTTACCCATGTAGAATTAGACTGAGAAGAAAAAAAAGATTTTTTTTTCCTTTTTTTTCTTTTATTAACAACGCATCCCTTTGATAGGATTGTATGTTTCTTTAGGTCAACAATGCCCCCAAAACATACTGTACACAATATACAAGGGAAACCACGATTCAGGCAAAAAAGAAAATTCTTTTTAAATTATAATACAGTCTTGAGGAAAAAATATAAATAACTTTTTCTTCTCATGTTGAGCTCACTCTATGGTACAGACATATAATAAATAGATCGGATCTGACATCACTCAGCTGATCTATGAATCATCTCTATGAGTCCATTTGTGTAGCAGCATAATAGCAAAAACAAGCCAATGGAAACAGAGATCCGTCTCATCCCTGTCTCCCTGGAAACCTTTTACAGACCCTTTAGTTATCACTCACTTCCCCACTTCTGTCTTCCAATGAAAGTGATATTGCATTGTAGAAACAGACTCAGGGGTAACTATATTCCTACGATGTTATGGCGGCTTATAATGGCAACCAGTCTTAAAAAATGTACAAGCAAGAACTACATTAAGGTGACAAAACAACTTTGCCATGCTTGTTGCACATGCGATGGAGGTGAAGCACAGAGGTAAGAAGGCAGAGTCGGGCAGTTGCTGGGCTTATGCAAGTTTCGGAAGCGCCTACAAGCAGGGTTTTCTTCTTTCATTTTTTAAACAGCAAAAAAAATCCCTTAACAAACTGTAATCATTCTCCAGAACAGATAAGATATCTTTTACAACAGGGCATCTTTCCAAAAATGAACCTACCTCCTTAAAAAGGAAAAAAAGTACAAGCTCTCTAATAATGTAACGGTTGAAGAAAAACATTAAATGTCCGAAGCAAGTAAAGGATGGAATTAACTAGCATAAAAATACATGCTATTCTTCTCATGTACTCTGTAAGGGTGGCATATATAGTGCTTAAGATAATACAATACTACAGATGCTTGATTGTCTGAGATATAAGAAATAGAAAAGTAATTGGCCATTTGTGCTGACAAGAGACTACAAGAAGTACAAAGTGAATGTGGCAAGAGAAGCAAAAGCACACGTTTGCCAAGAACACATTACAGGTTGGGGTACAATATGAACCAGGAAGGCTTGAGATAAATTAAAACAAACAACCCCCCCTCAAAAAATAATACAAGAAACAGCAGGACCTTCTGTAGTGTTTTGTTTCAAAAGAAGAAAAGTTTAGGTTTTCAGGAATCACTGGGCAGACAGCAATATGTCTTATTCATTTCAATACAGAAAACACCTCTGAAAAGAGATAAAATGTAAAGAAATATTTTCTTTTTCTTTCTTTTTTTTTCTTCAAGCACAGCATTAGTCTTTGACTTAATCCTCCAGCTTGTCTTTATGCATTTTATTTAAGTATTATGAGTGCTACTCAAAATTGCCAACTAATCTGAAGTCAATATTTGGTTAAACTGCTCCTCCTCTTTCAGTTAAAAAAAGGTATGAAGCAGTGTTAGGTGTGTTAAGTTAAACTTTGTGTACTTATACTAACGGTCTTTGTTTCCAACTCATGTTTGCTAAAAAAAAATGGCAAGAGTGATGACCTGCTCCTCCTCTTCCTTGGCTTCAGTAGTCGGTTGTGAACAACAGAAAGACCATTCTACCCTTGCAGCCACATTTGTCTCTCAGTCTTGGTTCTTTTATGGTTGGGGTGGCAGGATAAGTGAAGGGCTGGACAAGGAACACAAGGGTGGGAGGTGGTGATCAGGATTCTGCAGGAGGGTTAATGTCCTCCTCAACAGGTTTTGGTAGCTTAGCCAGGATTGCTTCTGCCTCTTCATACATCTGAGAAAACAGCAACAAAAAAAAAAAAAAAGAAAAAAGAAGGAACATAAACAAATATGCACCAGACCAATTGAAGAGTTGGACCGATAGGGGAAGTTAAAAGTCTTACTGGCATGAATTGCACATCCTGGAAGAGTTCCTGTATGAAACGTCTTGAAGTCAGACGAAACATACAGTGGGCTAAGAGGTGCGAAACCTCTGAGTACAGGCAGATGTCATCAAACGCATAGGGAAACTTCTCCTTTATCCTAAAGTGAAAGGAGTTACAGGCCATTAAATACAACTTCTTGTCTTTACGAGTTGGACATTTTATCATGTTTGTGCACTATGGAGAAAAAAGAATTTACGTTAGCAGTCCAGTTTCATGGCCTTTGGTTCCGACAGATGAGCTGAGGTTAATGATCAGGCGAAGCACCTCCTTCCTCAGCAGGACTCGGGAGGCTGGGCCATCCTCAGATATTGCCTTGCCCCCTAAAGGTCACATCAAAACCATGAAAAAACAACACAGAGTGACACTGCAGTGAGAGCACGGCACAGTAAAACTACTCTGTACTTTTATTCCTTCACTGATATTGCGTTGATTAATTATCTAAATGAAATTATCCTTATGGTTTTATTAGCCATACAGTTAGTCAAACTAATTAAATGTAAGGTAATATGAGCAATACGCGTTTGCTTTTTCTGCCAAACACCAGCCAGTACAGGCTTGATATATCCAAGTTAATCATTATACAGGAATGAATTGACAGACATTTGAGAGCTATAGATGAGTGTGTGAGTGTGTGAGTGTTTGTGTGTGTGTTTGTAAGTGAGCGGTGTGTGATGATGAGTGGGAGTATGTCTGTGACCAAATACAGACTGAAGATGCATCTCAATGTTGTTTTATTTGAACTGCAAAATGGTAACAAAGCTTCTCTACTGTATTCTATTTTTTTCAACTCCTTGACTGCCTTACAATAAATTTGTTTTAAAGATTAAATTTGTGACTTTATATACAGAGCATTGCAGAGTGTCTCAAAAAGGGAAACAGAATTTCTTTTTGTGTAACAAACCATAAAACAGTCATCCTGACTTGGATAAACAAAGAATGAGGTTGCTGATAGTTATACCAATGATGATGTCGCTAGGTGTGGGCGTGCAACAGATGGAGCCCTGTGATACGGCCGCGTCACTGCAGCCTGACACCCCTGAGAACTTGGACTGAGGCATCACCTCTAGACGGTGACCACTTTGACCTCCCCATGACGCAAAGTCAACAAAGTCTGGAAGAGAAAGCAGTAATGTACTTGATGCCATGCTCGAATATACTCAGAAACAATGACTGTATGTCTGGTCACCTGTCCTGGGGCGTGTGCTATTGATCTGTGGCTGTGTGGGGTATCCAAGGACGATGGATCCTACACAATAGAGACAGTTGTCTTCGGTGTGATCCTGCAGTCCTGTCTCATCTGACCCCACTACATGGTTTGGACAGTCACCTCGGTTCACAATTAGCTCAGATATACTGAACTGCTGCTTCAGTATTGGGATAGGGGGACGATCACCTGTAGAGGGAACAACTACAGTAAGTACGAACACAAACACATGTCTTATCTTAAACCATCTGCTTGACATCTTGGTCCATTTAACCTCCAAAATTGCCCCTAATAAAACAAAGTATTATTTTACCATCTCCGTCACCAAAGAGAAAACGCTTTCTCTCCTCTGAGGGAGGGCTGATCCTTTGCTGAAAATAGGCTGTATCTCTGATATGAAACATATCGTTGATGTTCATTGGCAGGGCAAGGCCAATGTAGTCATCGCTGCACCCGTAGGTGGCACTGGAGACCATGGAGCGCACTGATGAGCAGCGTTGCAACGTGCTTTGATTGATGGGGCTCAGTAGTTCCTCTTTATCCAGAGAGGCAAAGCTCAGAGCCTTTAAGAACCTAGGGAGCGTAAGAGGAGAGGTGTGTGAGAGGATCTGGGGAGAGAGGCTAGGTCAGGGAAGAAACACCAGAAAGTAAAAGCAAACAATGGTGGATTAAAGCACACAACAGAGGCCTGTTGAGCAGACAGACAGAGGGATGTTTCGAAGATAATAGTCTCCTGCTTTAAATAGCTTTAAAAGTTAGTAGGAGGAAATCTGTGATCTACAAAGCTAAAAATGAAGAAAAATGAAGAAAAATTTTAAGCAGGAAAGATTCATAAGAAAGCTTAAAAAGAGATTATAGTTGTGCAGAGGAATTCTGTTGACAATAACTTTTGGAGAAATCACAGTGGAATCTGGTATAAAATCAATGCAAGATGCCACAGCACTTATCGAGTTCATCAAGAAATGGATCATGACAAGAAAATACACTTTGGTGTTCAATGTATTAAATTTTATAAAAATCCAATGGACTATTAGGCTGCTAATTTCAGGTCCTTGGAGCACATTTTTTTTATGTCTCCCACCTGGACAGCGGGTATGCATGCATCTGTTTTACTAACCCACATTCTAAGACCAAAAGAAGTCACAGTTAATCACCTCCCTTCAGCAACTGAACCAAAATGATTGGTAATTACACAATCTCCCACAGTTTATGATGGCTACTAATACTGAGCTTCAATAACATATGCTCTATTTTTTTACATAACTAAAAACAACTTCATTGATAAATGTATCTCCTGCCCCAATCAAAAATCCAGAATCTAAGAATGCTAACATGCAAACAGTGCGACTTTCGAATGTTTATAGGCAGCGCTACTTCCCTTCTAATAGTGTCAGGTGTGTTTTAACAGTCGGTACTGAGCAGGTTATTCACTATTTAGCTTGCAAACTTGCTGGCAGCAGAGAATACCTATTTTTTGACTTGCAAAACAAGCTCAGCTTCAGGACAAGTTGTTTCTATGCATATCAGACTGCTGAAGTATGTTAGCTGAGTGAAGCGAGCAGTGGATGTCTATGGCATTTGTGTAGCAGCTACTTCTTAGCTTAATGTGAAGATCAGCTCAGAAATGACAGCATTATTGCTTTTCAGTGATTTGCTCTAAAATAATCTCCATTTATGTACGGAGGATAACTAATTGGAAGGATCATAAAGGGGTAATTATATACCTTTCTCCTTTGATTCCATTCATTTCAAAAAGAATACATCATTCTGGTTGGATTATATCATTCTTGTGATTTGACAAGATCACATCACTATAACTTATCACACCTGGCACTTCTCAGTTTAGGAAGGGTTATGGATCTTGGAGAATGGAACGAACAGCTCACCAAGCTACATGTTTTTTTTCATCATACTATGATGATACTACAGGGGTCAGGAAATAGAAGCTGATACTCAGGTAAACATAACAGTCACATATTTTCTGGTGCATATCTACTAAATCTACATCTCTACTTAGTAGGACACTGGGTAGGTCCACCCACCGCGGGACGAGTGTTCTGGACAGTCTGCGATATGGACTTAGGACGCTGGGTTCTGAGCAGGTACATCTCCTATCTGATATCCTGATAGACACAGCAGAATATCCACATGCTGAGGTAGACAGAAATCCAAAGCCAAACCCTCACAGACATTTGCTAAAGAACCACAATTTGAGCTTTAATCATCAAATCCTTGTACTCATGCCAAAAAAAAGATAATGAGACTTACATGCAGAGGATAAATAATTCATTAGGATGAACAAGAGCAAAATGCAGCTGTTCGTGTTCTGCTGTAGCATGGCCTTACCTGCGAGGTGTTAGCCTTGAGTCCAAGCTGCCAGTCTTCATAGTGATGGTGTCTGTAAAGAGCACATCTTTAGCAGGTGAAGCAAGGGCTTCACTGTGTGACAGAGATGGGTGTATCCTCTGTTGCTGCAGCCTCTTCAGTGTAGCATAACCCAGTGCATCTCTTGGGCTAGTGTACATGAAGCTACAGTCAGCCAGACTCTTGATGGTGGTTACTGATGGGGACTTGAGAGACTGTGCTCGGCGGGGGAGTGTGTGTGATGAGCCTGGCGGTACCAGAGAGATGGTGGAAGACTTTGAAGTGGACATGTGGTTTGTCTGAGCCTGGGGGGTCAGCGGAGAGAGTGCTTTGACGGTCTTGGCCGAAACAACTGTGTTGAGGCTCACACAGTCTGAAGAGTCAGGTTCAGGTTCGGAATGCTCTGGATTTCCAACAGTTTCCCTGGATGGACTAGAACTCATAGAACTGATGCCGCTGGTTGTAGTGTCTGTGTTAAAGCTCTGACTGCGGCTTTTGAACTGTGTACAACCTCCTCCACCTCCTCCCACATTTCCTCCACTTGAAGAGGAACCACCATCCCCTGCCAGGCGCTCTCGGCTGCTCTGCTCCCGCTCACGACTAGGGTGCTCCATGTGCCCTCCCAAACTACTGAGTCCAAGGCCAGAACCCCCTCCCTTGGCCAGCCTTCCATCTACCAGCTGCTCCTCAGAGCCCCCTCTGGTCCCAACAAATGATGTCTCCAGGCTGACTGTAGGACTCTTCGGCATTGCTCTGCCATTGAACACAGAGGTAAAGACGTCCCCCTGGTTTGGGCTGTAGACAGACGGCTCTGTTACTGTCCTGTTGCGTCTCATACTTGCTGTATTGACCTCAGTAGGGGTGCGGGAGCCGGATGGGGTCTTGGGGTCACTGGTGGAACGCAGCTTCTTGCTGGGGAGGGACAGGGAGTTCAGGAAGCGGGTGCGAACAAAACGCGTGGAGGCCAGGATAGTGAAGGGGCTGCGGTCCTTGACTGGTTTGGAGTGTATATAAAAAGGGGCTTCATCTGACTGGTCCAAAACATCACACTTGTCATCATCCAGGATGTACATGTCTGACAAATTTAGAAAACATGAAGAGAGAAATGTGGACATTAAAAACAAACCCTTGCAAAAAGATTGTAAGCATGCGTCAGTACATCAGATCATTTCAGCTGTGTGAAAAAAATACAAAATGTAGACCAATTCCTACACACTTGGTTGTGATTCGCTCTCACTGTTGTGGCGTGAACTGGTAGATTCAGAGTTTAGACTCAGGGTGCTTGGCACTGAGGAGAGTTCAGAGGTCAACTGTGTGTCCACCTCATCTGGAGTGACAGGCCACAGCGTCCTGCGACTGTGTCTGACTGCATCCCAACCACACTGCTTCAGTACTTCACATCCCTGCCTTGTCTTCGAGATTACACCCAGCACATACACACATGTCCTATAAAAATTGAACTGTAGTTAGTAAGACTTGATTTCATCCGTTAGATGTTTCAGATGACATCAATTTCTGAATACTGGACTTGTTTTGAAGTTTCCAACAATTAGGACTGTAAAACCAAAGATGAATTTTGATTATATGGTTTTTGCAAGGTTTTAACAGTAGACAATAGATTTATTTAAATTACAAAACAGGAAGCAATGTAATTGGTTTCCAATTTCTCACCTTAAGAAGGTTGTTTACTAATTTTTTTCACATTTTTCGATGCCTTTTTACTTCAAAATGACAGTTATCATATAAACTGGCAATTCACATAACTTAAAAGTTTTTTTTCAGTTGTGGTGACTATAGAAAAGATCTTACCCCCGTACTGACAGCACCTCACAGTGCTGAGCTAATGCAAGGATATCAGGAATGACATTCTCCTCCTGAAGGAGATTCAGACCCCAGTTTGAGGAGCCAATGTTGCCCTGTAAGGAAGACAACAAATTTGATTACAGGCCCCTTTAAGACAATAAGTTTAATTTTGGAGAGTAAACAAATATAGAGTCACAGACATAATTTTCCCAGTATTGTAAACATATACACGGTATAGATCATGTTTAATAATTGAGTCCTATAGAACAGTATTTCTTTTGAAGAAAGTCAAAACTAATGTCTTTCAAAGTTATATCAAGGTATTCTTAGGCCAGCTAAGACAAATAGTCCCTTAGGTGTGTCCTTGGACTTTCCCGGGACTTCTACGGCCACGTGGGGCAAGGTCTCATCCCCAAACCGGAGAGAGCACTTTACCTTTTTCAAAGCCAATGTGATTGTGATGTCTCAAATTGGATTGTTAAAAAAATAAACATATTCCAACACCATTAATAGGTAAAGCTTGGATGAAAACTATCAGCTACCAATTTCAAGAACATGTCTCTTTGCACGATTAAAGATTGAAGACGGCAAATTCCCAACTTCATCCTTCATAATTTCATTTCAATGAAAGTGAACTGTAATGACTTAATGAGAGACTTCTCTTATTTGAATATAGATTCTTATAGGAAAAATTAGTTACTCTAATTTAACAAAATGACATAAATATATAATTTTTTTTCCAGTAAATATGCTTATCAGGGTAGGCTCTGTATTTTCCTGCCCCCGATCAGGGCCGAAAAGTAACAACCAAATGATATGAAGGGTTGCTGACCAAAGCCCAGAGAGCAGCTTTCAGCTGTTTAATGCCCTCCCAGGTGTCCAGCATCGGGGAGCGAACAGTGTAGCTAAGATCAGGAACCACACTCTGGAGACAGGGAAATGGGATAAAGACAAGTGTGTGTATGAATATTTTAAACCTGAACAAATCACTATGTCAATGTCATAACCTTAAATTGAAGAACAAGTAGTTAGGTTAGGTGTTACCTGAGCTTCTAATAGACGACAGCCTGTCTTGTCATGGACCAACTGACCGTACAAGTGCACAGGGAGATAAACATTTGGTCTCTGTAACCTACAAATGAAGTAAGAGAAATGATAAATACCTATGGCTGAAGTGATAAAAAACTACATATCAGATTTTACCTTTGGTTGCTGCGTCTCACATAATTATCTCCATCAACAGGTTTACGGTAGGTTGTTAGTGCTTCATTTAGCTGCTCCTCTATCAGGTCTACGTACTTAAGATTGTATTCCTGCAATACAAATGCATTTAGCTCTCTCAAAAAACTTGACATTTTACATGGATTTTACTTGTATATAACAGTCAAATTAACTAACAATTGAAATTGAGAGAGTGATACTTTGATATACCTTTTGCCATTTATCAAGCTGTTTGCTAACATAACCCCTCTCGTTGAGGTAAGAAAAACCTTTAGGAATGGACAGAAACCTGGGCAATTGGGACCAGATGAAATGTTTTTTAGAAGACATTCAAACACAGATTTAAAAAAGGTGAAGAAATATTATATTCTTTTACTACTGAGAAAGTGCTAAGCAGGGATATTTTGGTAAACACCCACCTGAGGAGCAGCAAGAGGCCTTTATCTCCCAAGTGAGTCAGAGCTGGTTTCAGCTGGATCAGAGCATGGAGGTTCGCCTGTAAGATTGTATATTTCAGGTAAAACAACAGAAGGACTGGATGCACAACAATACTTTCAACAGTACACTCCATATGAAACTTCAAATGATGCATAATCAAAAATTGCTCCACCGTGTGTTGCATTTCAACTTTGGTCAGAAAGCTTGTCTGTCTGACTTAGAAATAGAAAGTATCTTATAAAACTCGTTGAATCAGCATAGCATACTGTGCACACACTCAAATTTTAGTTTGAAAGAACAGTATATCTTTGCGATAAATGTGCCTTTTCCACGACTCAGTTTCCTTCCGCTGAAAAAAGGAATATACACTGATGCCTCTTCTGCAGAAAAATCAACTAAATATAAAGACAACATAGTGACCCCCAAAATTCTGATGTGATCAAAGATCCAGACAGATGTTTGATTTATTTCTGTAAGAAGATAGCATTTTTCTAATTTTTGTAAAACATTTCTAAACACATGAGTTACACATGAGTTACATTAACCATGAAGGGACACTAAAGTGTGGTAGAAAACCTAAAAACAACATAGTGATTGCTCTTGATATCAAAATAAATGGACTAATGAATGGATAATATAAATGGAAAAATACATTTTTCCTTTGAGACTGAAGGTGAATGAATTTTTTAGTCACCTTGTCCTCACAGGCCTCGTCAAGTATGTCAAGGGCCTCCATGGACACGGCCTTGCTGTGGTCGTGAAGCTGTGTGACCAACAGCTCCATTCCCCAGCTACTAAAGAACTCCACCCCTGCACGCAGCAGTACACGAAGATGCTTGGTGGCATAAAGTCTGCAGGTCTGCTCAGTGACACAGGGACATAGAAAGAGCAGGGGGCTTCGTTAACTTCAAGAGATCCTTGTATTTTTACAATCAATATTGCATGGCAAAATCAATGCATTTAAGTATCCTAAACATATTTTTTAAACTCATAACATAATGAAGCCCCGGTACATCACTCCAGTATGATACACAAAGTGTGAACCTAATGCCAACAGCCAAGAACTTGTGACAATGCCTTTTTCAATCACTATGATAGGCATTTCTGTGTGTCTTGTTATATCTATGAAGTTTTCATACATCGGTAGCAGCAGTTAGAATCTTGGAGAGGATCACTCTGGCCAGACCATCTCGACTGTAGTCGAGTGTGGATACAGCAAGTTTCAGCACAGCATCCTGGTTCTTCACAGAACACAGATTCAGCAGGCTGTAAAATAAAAAAAGAAATGTGGTTACACTGAGCTGTTATTGGTAGCTTGATTTTTTTATAGAATGTCTTACACATTGTCCACCTGTTTGAGGTTGTGTGTGAATACATTTGAGTGTACGTGTTTGTGGTACCCTCACCACTGAAACAGGCCACATTTCTCCAGAAGTTTGACTCCCTGAGGATGTGCAGAAAGTGTCCCCAGGAACAGAAAGTAGTGTTGGCTAAGTGTCGTGAGCAGACCGTTACTCTGCAAACAGCGCTCAGGTTTCAGTCCTAAGGACGAGGACAACCATGAAACCATGTCCTTCACCAAGTCCTCTAAGTAACCCTGGCCATCCTGGAGAAAGTGGGACCAGAGAAAGTGCATATTAGGCTAGGAAAGGTTGAAATACAAAAAGCAACACACGCACACAAAAAATAACTGGTTAGATAAATAGTGAAATAACTGATTATTAAGAAAAGAAATGTGTGTGTATATTTGGAAGTGCTCTTCGAACCTCGTCAGAATCCATAAGGAACTCAATAAACTGACAGCCGACCACAGTGAGTTGTCTCGCTTTAAGGTGATCCAATGCCAGCCCTGCATACAATTTACTGCTGGGCTTATAAAAAAACAGCAGCCGCCGCACAAACCTGCATCACATACAAGAAAGTTGTGACATCAGCAAAGTTCACAAAAAGGCAATGGGGGTTTGGATGATGTAACTTGGTTGTACCTGTGCATTTGTTCATCTTTGTTGTTCCTGAGATTTACATTTGGCCACTGTAGAGAAAAAATATATATATATTACTAAGAAACGTAACGTGACATAGAGTCTGCAGGGCAACATGAGAACAAGCTGACCTTCAGGATGGTGGCAATGAGCAACCAGTTCCACTCCAGGTTTTGCTTGTGATTGAGAATGTGACTCTCTCTCAGATTCATCATCAATGCTTCCTCCGTGTCCTGAACAGAGAACCATGAATATTAATTTGACAGTGTGTGGAAACAATAGGAATTCATGCCTGTAGATATAGAAAAATTCAAAGCTTTTAGCTGGATAATGAGCAGTTATTGAACTGTTTAACAGAAGTGGATATTGGCACTACAATATTTTCATAAAAGTATTTAGGTAATATCATGAGGAAAAATAGTATCCATCTTCAAACTAACATCAAACAAAGATAGCAAAAGCGACCAGCTTTAGTTGTTTTTTAGCTTCCTTCAAATAGCTTCAAAGCTGCCCTGTTCATTGTATGCAGTATAAACTTTAGTTGCTATCCAGCACCAGCTGGCTCTGCCTCAAGAACAAATTGGTGGCTGCAAAACTCAGGAGTAGAGCAATGGTAGCAGAGTCATAATTTGAGGGGGAGACAAAATAATCTCCAAACGTAAGATAAAATTTTTTAACACAAGTCCAGACGGTAGTAGGTACCTCTATTCTTTGTTCTGAGGTCATTTTTGTTGCGAATCGTCAGGTAGTTTATTGTAGGGTGCTTTATTCCCAATGTTTAGGTAATGTAATCAAATAATTATTTCTTTTGTCAGGTACATTTTTTATATTTAAAGTAAAGGTAGCAAATTTTCCATGACAACGTGACCTTTTTTTTTTTCTTATTTTCCCTGTGTTTTCAATCACAGGAAAATTGGTTGATTTTGACTGATGTTCTTTGGGTTTTTGAAAACATAAGGTGACCGTGTGGGAATCTTTGCAAAGTCAAAATAAATATCCTTTCTACATTCCCACTGGAAAATACTCATATATGAGCATTACAATAGCAAATAAGCCCAGTGGTCGACTTTTTATACCTTTAGGAGGTGCAAAGAGAGGGGTTTTTTTTTAAATAAAATAGAGCAGATTACCTTAATAACATAGATGTCCCTATGAACACGTGAGTGTGACTCCCTGCAGCTGTGAGAAGACACAGACTTGCGGATGATGTGGTCCAGATAAAGACTATGTGGTTTCAATCCTCTCTTCTTCTTCTCATGGAAACGCTTCAAGTTGTTGACAGCTGCACTTGCCCGACTAAAAACATACACATTTTTAAATACATCTGTGTTGTCTCCATGATTCAGTGAGGTGTTAATAGTTATAAGACTGCTACTATAAAGTCATACCTCTGAGGGTATTTAAATGAACTTTGAGAAATTAACAATTCACAATAAATGCACTCGATGAGAAAATACAATTCTTTGACACCATGAACATGAATGTGAGTGGATAAGTACTCACAGTCGTTTCTCCTGTGCAATATCAAAGGAGGCTGCCATGTTGATGAGAGTAGGAAGGCAATGTAGGTGGTGACTGTGGGTATGAGGAAGGATCGTATTTGCCTTAACAAAATAAACAGATGGGAGAAGGAAGTTATATAAGGAAGAAAATTAACTAATAGACATATAAACATTTGGAAGAGTATTTTGAAATGAATAGATAATTTATTACTTTATAGGTATTTGCAGATGACTTCTTGATGCTGATAAACTCAAGCTGTGTGGATTTTTTTTTACATGACAAAATTTCAATTCAGTCATTGTATTTCTCCGTGATTTTGAAAATAGGAGAGAAATTACTTAGGGGGAAAATGATTTCCTAAAATCAACATTGATTTGTTTTTGATCAATATCTGCATTTTTGAAGGAGGTAGTAAAAACATGTACCACAATTTCTGTATCGATATCAAATATCTATCGCAATCATTAATGATCAAAAATATATTGCAATTATTCCCACCCCAAAATGAAGCATAATGAGCAAAATCAACAGAAACGCTGCAACTGGGGATTTCCTCTTTATGCTGGATCATCATTTGTCACTGCTGTCCAAGATGTGCAAAAGTTCCAGATGCTTCCACTGTTTTAAATTACCATGTGTAGTAGCTCTCCCAATATAACGGTGGCTCTGACAGCCAGCTGATCATCACTGCTGGTCACCACTTCAACCAGACCCTATAACGTATATCACAGGATTAAACACACAGGGAGACATGGCCTTATAATTCCACTCAAAAACTTAAGGTAAACAACTGCAAGGAGAGTTTGATAACTGATTGAAAAAAAAAAACTGATAGGCGCTGATTCCTAAATAGTTTTAGCTAAATAACCATGGCAGTGAAAAAAAAAAAAAGTGATTTCAATTTGCATTGCCCACCTCTAGCAGCCCACTGGTAATAAAGGCAGACAGAACAAAAGCAAGATAGTTGTCCATCAGATCAGGCCTGTTGAACAAAACACATGCAGGTTAACATTTCCTAAACTTGACAGCCAAATGGCATTTTCATCATTTCTGCTCTTCGAAAACACTTCACCTCGATCGGGCACGATGTGGCAGGACAACTTTGGCCTCAGCAGCAACAAAACCATCAGACAGCCTCCAGGTGTCCTGGAACCTGGCAGGGTCTGAGAATGAGCAGATATTATTGTCTTACATTACATATAATATAAGTAATTTTCTAGATTAAAAGGAGACCAAGTCTTTTGTACAACAGACCCTGGAAAATTTATTGTGAACATACAAAACAGGACCAAATAGCTTTCTAGAGCTATCACATAGGTGCCAAACACCTCCTAAAATCGCCTCAACAACAAACAAGTTTTTACAAATAAACACTGAGGTGTACAAAGAAATAATTCTTACTCACCAACACTTATAAGAGCTTCAGTGAAGTCTTGAGTTACAATGGGCACAGGGAGCCTGAATATCTCAAATAGCACCTCCAGTAAGCCTTTCTGCAATCAACATTTCATTAGAGCTATTACATCATACATACTAAATGAGACAGAGAAGAGAAAATGAAGAGGGCACCAATAAATATCCTAACATTACTGCTGTAAAATTTTACACAAGCTTGGAGGTCCCTGTTTCAAGTCAGTCAAGCCAGGAAACAGCATAGTAACAACTGACCTCATTTGATCTGTGTGCCATGATTACCCTCAAATTAACATTTTTTACAGTGATAGACATAATTACACAGTATTGAACACAGCTGTTTTGGTGTAGTGAAGATGATACACGTCTTTCCTTCCAATCATGACCCCAGGCTTCTTTACCATTGCTCATGTGAGAGTAGAAGACTCAAATAATAACTATGAAATCACCAGGTGGTGGCACATCCAAGACAACAACCAAGAAGGCTGGATACTCTAATGGACTGTTCAGTGTATAAACACAAACAATTGTCGGAGATCCATATGTCCCATTACAGTAGCAATAATATAGATGTTATAAAGTAGATGGGAAGACTCACCCTAACCTCCATATTTGGTATGCAAAGTAAACCAATTAATGACTGGATTCCAGAATTTCGATCCTTGCACAGGTTGATGATCCCTGATTTACAAAGAAAAAACAAAAAAACACAGGGACAGCAACATTTGACTGTAGATCGCAGTTTCCTGACACAACTGTTTCTTTGTAAATACAAATCCAACTTGGGAAAAATGGCATATTAGCCCTTACCAGACCATGACCGGAAAGCTGCCACAATGGCCATTCTACTAGACAAGAAACGTGCCTCCTTGTCCTCCCTGTGAAAACACAAACCTATTCAGAACAGGACACTGTGTTCCATTCACAAGACATCATTAAGATCTATGTAAGGCATAGATTTCTGAAGAGTGCTAACTTGTTCTTTTTCTTAAATAATTTATGCCTCAAATAGAAGCAAAGCAAAACAATCACGGGAGTCAAAAGCAATCAAGAAAAATACGTTTGTAAAGATAATCACAACCGTTGTGACCGCTTCACATCCTCAGGCAAGTCATTCCGGATTCAAGTAGCCCTGATAATAAGGGTCACATCATCACACACAATACAAACCTTTCTCAACACTTGATGTTAACATTGTAGGAACACATAAACAGTAAACACATGGAAATGTCAGAACACTATCTTTTTTGTTTCTACTGTAATACTAACTCTTCATACCCCCACACACACTCACTTGAGTTGTCCTTCAGCCATGTCTGCGTTGTGACGGTAGTGAAAATCTGTGAAAGGCGCAAGGATTTGCTGAAGGACAGATCACATACAATGGAAAAAAATGTTATTGTCAAAATATTATCAGAAGTGTCATATTAAATACATAATGATACATAAAACATAAAATTAATAATTCTTTGTTCCTGAAAATGAATTGAAATTTCTTTCATAAAATCAACATCTTGTGCAAAAGATGGGTAACCAATGTTAGCTAATCCTGAGCAGAATGTCTCCTACTTCACTCAAACTGGAAAAAATGTTACCTCTCAATTAATGTTTGCAAATGTGTTTACCTCCAACTCAACATCGATGCGCACATATTGCCGGGTATGTGGGTGGTTGAGAAGATGGAGGATGGTTGTGATCAGAGCTTCATTGATGCGGCTCAGCTGACAGTCAATTACACTCCTAAGTATGGTGCTGAGGCCCCCTCTTTTGGCCACTACTTCCGGGTTCTTCAGGGCTGTAGCCACCAACAACAAATGATTTGACATTTTCCATATTCAAAAATGTAACAATATTATCTTAAAAAAAATCCCCATTACAATAGTACAGTTTGTCAAACTTTTGTTTCTATTTTCATTTAACCCACCCTGCTTGCTGTACCTAACAAAAAGCTCTATTAAGGTCCTTTGATATTGGCATTGTTTATCCTTTTCAATAGCACAGATTCTCACCTAGCTCACAGATGATAGCAATGGCTGCACGGACCATGCGGTCTCTCTCTTGCAGTCCATCAGTTCCCACAGCAATTAGAGAGTTTGCAACAGAAGTCGGGAAAAGCATCGCATTGACAGTGATAACCTAAGAGAAATGGGCATAAGTCAAAAAAACTGGGTGGAAAAAACACAGGGCAAACTGTAATCTCAAAGTCAGAATGTCAAGTTTCTTTAAAGATCTTTGTACTCAATCAGTAATAACTAAAATGTATTTCAATGTCATAAGCAAAGCTATATGTCATGAAATCCATGGTATCACATTACTGCCTTTATCGCCCTTAGTCCTAGCCAGATTGTACCACTATGTGTGTTTGTGTGTGCAAGCAAGTGTGAGTGCATAAGTGAAGATAGTTTACAGTAAACTACAGGAGGAGCTATAAATATCTCTCAGTGCAGAGTCATGTAATCCATCTACACACTGGCATCCCTGCTAACCCAATGATCATTGCATTGCCACCATGCTGGCACAAACCTGAGTACGGGGTGCACTCAGGACAGCAGGAAAATATCTTCAGTGATATCACAGCAACCATTAAAAAGTGTCACAAACTTCTGGAACAGGAACAGTATGAAGATGTAAATATCGTCTTACCTTTCGGACAAGTCTCAGCGCCTGAGTCCTTTCCCCCTCATTGCTCTGCTGGATGTCAATACATCTAAGCAAACATATGGACATTATCAATTTAGATCTTTCCATTCACTTCATGATAGTAAACCATAGTAAACCATAAAATGGGCAACAGAAGACTGACTAGAGGTTACCATTTCAATGAAACTGGTAAATTTTAGAACAAGCCATGTCAATTGCAATACAAAAAGCCAATGACCGCTGACACTTGCTGGCATCTTGTGAAAAAAACATAACCCTTACCTTGCTATCAAATAGTCCACCTGTAGTTTAAGGACCTTCTGCAGCACAGTGGTATCTCTAATGAGGTAGCGAAGTGCCCGCAACCCAGCAGCACGCACTTCCTTAGCCTCATTCAGTAAAGCTAATCGCAGACTAGGGATTGAAAAAATAAAACAACTTAAATAACATTACATTTAAAAATGTTCTTCAGCACAACCATTTTTTTTCTAAATTTCAGCTGACAAGTAATTAAAGCTATTATTGTTACCAAATCTAGATCTAAAAGGTAAAACATAGATAGCAATGGCTCATAGGTTCCAGATTATCTTGGCTGTTATACGTAACAGCGGACAACCCTGCTGCACATGCACATCTATTTTTCTTTTAAAATGCATTATGTAATGAAAAAAAAAAACATGATGAAGCTTGTTCCAGTTTGTATAAGCAATAATTACCATATGATGATTTCTTCATACGTATACCCAAATATTTCCTCATGATGACCGACACTGCATAGCAGCTGAAACATAGAATGACAATTAAATGCTTAAAAACAGTACTTTGTAGTCATGTAGGCCAGCAGCACCCAAAAAAACACAAACTAATCTGACAATGTGTGAATTTTCACAGATTAAATTGTTACTGTAACTTAAATTGAAATGAAACTACTTAAGCTAGAGCAATGTAATATTTTTTCAACAAAATGTAAAATAAACATTGTGTAACATATTTTAAAAATATAACTACACATCAAAACATCAAATCTTTATGCATCTAAAAAGTATCTAACAATAAACTCATAAAATCTGCTGAAAAATTCCAATCCACCAAAATTAGGTTATGTTGAATGAAATCATATGCCTTTTATAATTTTAAGATTTTCATGCTTCAAGTTAATCTCTTCATTCTGACTTCTGCTGACAGAAAAGAACTGACTTTGATAGTAAAACATTACAATATTGAGAGCACTCCTCCAAACCACATAACATTTTAACACATATAGGGCTTTGAAGCTGGAATCTTGCAACGATCCATGGACATGTTTATTAAGCAAGCTAACAAACGACACAATGAGAACAGCAGTGGTTCTGACTGCTTTGCTTGAATGCTATCCATGTTTGCAGTATTACTATAACCATGTTGCATATGTTTCTCTTACCGTTAATTTCATACAGAAAATTGTATTCTGTATTAGTAATCGTGGAGCTTAGCTATAACATATTGATTAATGTTGTCTGAGGAGAAAGTCTGTGCTTTCTGACCAATTTCAATTGGTCTTACATGTATCCATGGCATTCACAACTGGAAGACATTTTAAACTTTAAAAAGCCCAGGTTTTATCTACGTTGTCACAATTTGGAGCCTCAGAACAGTCCTCAACCACTTACGAGGAGCGGAGGCACTATGATTGCGAGGTGATCAATATGGGCTAGGAGGAGGTAACAACAGAAACTTCTGTCATTCCTTCAAAAAAAAATCCCTCTTCCTCTGCTCTTCATCTCAGGCAAGATTTTCTTGTGATTTCCAAAGTAGTTCTAATTTCTGAAAGACGCAACACAAACGAGAAGGAGTGCTTTAAATAGTCAACTATTTAGCTTACTATATAGCATCTTATATATCTTATAATACTAAAACAAAGATGTGACATAATATTACTAATAAGTCAGTTATCATCAAAACTATTTGAAAACTTTTAAATCAAACTGAGGTATTGCAAAGTCTTGCTTTCATACAAGGAAAAGATCAATAAAAAAGTTTTTTTTATTGTAGCATCATATACAGCCGAGGGAGAAAAGGCTTAAAAGCTTTGAGATGCACAAATATACAGTATTTTGGTATATCCACATAGGCACCATCCTTTAAATGATAGGATTACAGATCGTCCTAACCCTAATAAAAAGCTAAAGTAACAAAAAAATGATAGCAACCCAACACTTTCCTGCAGGGTACATCAGTTATGTGGGCTTGTTTGTTGTTTTTTTCCATTTGTGTGTAACATGCTGGCCAACTAGCAGGTGAGATGTGAATGGACGTTCTGCTTTCACTGTTAGTGAATGAAGGTTATAATTTTATGTGCCCTGAAGCAGTTTTTTCAGCTCTAGCACTGAGTGAATGAATTTGTTATAATGGCATTCATTTTGGAAGTATTTTGTAAAGTTCTCTGACAAGCTACACACTCCTGTTTATGCATCATTCCCAGCTTAGCCTTAAAATCAGCTCTGCTTTTCACGAGATATGCTGCTGTCAGTCGATCCCTCACCAATACATCCTTCATCATCAACCTAAACCTACACATAAGATGATTTCAAATATTACCAACACTGAATAGCAAAGGTAGATCAAAGCTAGGAACACAGACTAAAATCTATCATTTGTAGAAAAAACTTGTACCAATGGAAAAGGA
The DNA here is from genome assembly GCA_901007705.1 of Fistularia tabacaria. Lineage (NCBI taxonomy): Eukaryota > Metazoa > Chordata > Actinopteri > Syngnathiformes > Fistulariidae > Fistularia > Fistularia tabacaria. Next base: position 198,086 of record CAAKHD010003664.1, read on the forward strand.
TGTTACTTGCTTATAACTGTTACCATTCTTATAGGAATCCTGAGGTAAACCAGCGCTATCAGCTCCTGAGTGCTATTCCATCAGCATAGCTCAATAAACCTCCTCTATTTTACCACAGCACCATCTTGAATCCAATAATAGGACAAGCTAAGAATTTTATCAGTGGAGTTTTCCAAGATGCTGGACAGACATACTTCTCTCATCAAATAAAAAAAACACTCATGGCACAGCACGAGAAAAAACTGGAGCAGGATGAGATGACCAAGGAGAGACATGTAGAGTAGAGATTGTTTTGAACCAGCTCTGATCTCAGAGCCTAGGCAGGCAGGAGGAGGAGAGTAGAGACTAGGAAAAGGGGCATGTGACACTCTCCTGGGGGATTAGGTCACCCTCACTGTCCTAGACCCCTTATAAGGAATCAGAAGCAACCAATGTATATACTCATACAGGCAAGATGTGGATATAACCCTCCTATCTTGTAGTAAACAAGTGAATTAGGTGTGTAAATTTCAGACACACAACCTGGGTTCCCACTCAGCCATCAACCTGCTACTTTGCAAGCTGACTTGTTTTCTATTTCCCCCTATAATAATGCAAGTGATCAGTCATAGCGACCATAACTGGCAGAGAAATATCGTTTAATGAGAGTGAACGGGCCAATAGAGATGGTCAACTGTCCCCCTATAGTGTTGCTGAAAATACTGAATTGGTCCTGTGCATAAACGTTTTTGACATTTAATTATTTATTTTATGAATGATAGTGTTTTATGTTATATGTTTTAGGAACAAGAAATGTGTGTGTGTGTGTGTGTGTGTGTGTGTGTGTGTGTGTGTGTGTGTGTGTGTGTGTGTGTAGTATAAAAAGTAACACACTATGCTTTATCACATAGAATTATTTTCGCCTTTTTTTAATATGGTACCCAACATAAAAGCAGAATAGGTTCACACGGTTTCATCTCATCTTGGGTTGCTTGTGATGCCTTCCCTTCTGATTACTCAGCAGTTTAAATCTTTGCTCTGTCATCCAGAGAGCAACAATCATCAATGTCCTGTTTCAGTCCAGCTGGACACTGATAAAAGAAAATCTCATGTGCTACTAACAAGACTGGAATCAAGTGCTGAATACTGATGTGATAAACAATTTGATCCTTTAGTGCGGACAGGACAAAAAACAAATTGGAACACATTTATACATACTACTATCACTAATGAAGATTGCCCCACCAAAAATGTACAACTTAGGTTTCAAAGTCTATTTTTCTCTATTATAATGGATATCAGGTCTGAATTGCTTTTTCATCCCTTTACAGTGACAATCTGTATCACAGTTAGATACATCACTAAGCCTACTGCCATCATCATTCTGATTGGAAGGATCAAGAAAGAGGTCGATGAGACGCAACGGTCGACAGATCACAGGCAGACAATTTTTACGCATAAACATGCTGTGTAGTTGCTCATTAGGAAATGCCATCACTTTTCACCATTAAACAGTACTGTCATCATTTGGTAAAGTAAGACATGAGAAACTAATGTAAAGGCAATTTATACTGAAAAAATTACCTTTACAAAGTTGTTCAAGTGGCCCAGTTTTCGCATGTTACTGACTCCATGTGGTTTGGCCACATTTTGTAGGATTTCACGGAAGTTCTCTGATGGTTCTGCAGGAAAAAGAAAAGGAAATACAATGTAACTAACATATGCATTGAGGCATAGTGACACAATGTTAATTGGTTAATTGGTAAGCCACAATTGATATGTTGCAGGAAGGAAACAAGTTGGTTCATTTGGTCAAACTAATTCACTGTATCCAGTAAAAACAAAGTCTCAGGAGAAGAGGCCATTTTTCAGGAAGGAAGCGGTTTCTTGTTTTCACCTCATTAAGGTTTCTGTGATTACTGTTGAGATTAATGTTCTTGAGATGATGAGACATGGTAAAAAGTATAATTCTCAAGACAGTAAGTGACATACTCTTTAGTTTTGTTTCGTAATTTGCTCATATTGGATTGGAAAGACTGAGAAAGCAACATTTCATTTTTCCCAAAGATGAAATATTGATGAGGTTTTGCATAATTTAGTATCAAGTTGTAACATAGTGACAGATTATCATTACGATAAGATAAGATAAGATAATACTTTATGATCCACATAGGGGAAATTTGGGTGTTGCAGCAGCAACATTAGAGAAAAAGAAAAAAAATATATAGTTATTCACAGCATACACTACAAATCAATTTGATAAAACGATCTACAGGGATAAATGTGATCTTTTAATCTGTCATGACAATATTCACTGCAAATAAGGTAAGTCTGACAAACCACTTTAAAATGAATATCTTTTGATTAATTCTGAACCTTATCTTAAGAATAATATAGAAACATTAAAAAAAATAAATCACAAAAGCTTGAGAGGTTGGCAAAAAAATGGGGGAGAATATATTAATCTATTATTCCATGTGGTAATGTGCTAATATGTTTGTGCTCCGCTTCAACATCTGCATACAAGTAGTTAATGTATATTCAGAATAGAATTTGTAGGAATCATAATAACATAACGTTGTTTTAAATGATTGAATAGATTGAAAAACTTAAAACAAAACATCAGTTTGAGATATAAGAGCTACACATAAAATGAGTGGTTGCCTTTAAATAGACAGAAACATTCACCACCGAAAAGTGGATTGTCCTTCATCGTTTACATGAAAGATCTATGAATGCTAGCTCTAAAAAGCGTGATATAAACAGGTAACTTGGACATAATCCAATCAAAGCTATTCAGACGGCGAATATCCACTTCATGTAAACAAACTGTGAGACAGTGCTGAGGCTGGATGAGTATACCCCCCCCCAAACACACACACGCTCCGGTGTATCAAAGTGCCACAAGGAAAAACACCCTGCTCATCCCGTCCAGCTTAAACATTACTGAGTGAGAATGCTTGAAATCCAGTCACACAGATCTGACCCATACGTGATAACAACACTTAACGCTGAATAGTTAAATAGTAGGCTATTTTAACCACTAACCAATCAAAACAACAGAGCGTCGTCATTGCTGGTTAGCTGTGGTAGCTAGCTAGAGCTAACTCAGCTAGTTGGTTAGCTTGCAAAACGCCTGTTATTTAGATACTGTTCACAACGCTCTACTGCATGAGCAGAACGGAAACAGGTGAATAGCAATAACAAATATGGGACGAATACTGTCGATATATTTGCAATTTACAAAGGATGTGTCTTCGAAAATTCTGTCCATCCTTATTGAACAATAATTGCTTTCAATGTGATGCGATGAAGCCTCTGCTTACCTCTGGTTAGATCCAGCGGTACGTTCTCTTCCCCGCTGTCATTCCGACCTGTCAGAAACAAACGAGGCAAAAATTGTGGATGAACGTATCGACGGCCAAAAAAAACTTCAGAAAATCTTTAATTGCAATGTCCTGCTCGAAAATATATCTGTGAGTTGAATTTTTCATGCTTACCTCGCATCCGAAGACTTCGGATAGGACGGCCGCGGAAGCTGGCCGCCATGTTTCCAGGAACATACACAACACCGGAAACTTCGCGTTTTCTCGCGAGACAATACACAACGGAGGTCGTCGACAAATAACCTTCCGCTGGTCTGAGATCGGTCGAAAAGTGTTTAAGCCTGTTGTGAAGTTACCGGTTTTTTGCTTGGTTAGGACTATTTTACAAATAGGTAGTGATTACCACATTTTAAAAGCCTGATCATGTGAAATTAAATGTTTAGCCTTGGTACGGAATTCTTCATGAAGACTGTCATGAAACCATGAAGATGACATTAGTGTGTTAAATACTGGGGAAAAAACGATGACTTGTATAATTATAACTGTCTTATACAATCGGAACCAGCTTAGCCTTAAAATCTATCCAATAACTTGGTTGTGTACAACATAACATATTCTGACACAGTCACTGTCAAAGCTGATCACAGTCTTACGTCCAAAGTTTGCAGGACTATGCTATCAAAATTAATATACAATATCTACAATATTGAATATATTATATGTTTATGGCTTTTAAACAGTCATGCAAGCAAGCAAGAAATCATGTAATCATGTAATCGTCAAAATTATATGCAATAACACAATGTCATATCATACAATGTGTATGAAATTGGTCATCAATGAGATCTGGGCTAATGATATTTGTATCATATAGATCAGTTGAGTTTGTAGATGTGTTCTGTGAGAAAGAGTATGTTCTTCTCATTCCCCATCAATGGCAGTTTTGTGAAAAACATTCCTAAAGACCATCTGTTGAACAACAGATCACTCAAAATGTTTTTTTAAAGTAAGTGCTCTATTTTTCATCCAGTGCTCTAATTTGGGTTTAATATTTTGTGCTTTGATGGATAATATCTTCCTGTAAATCATGAAAGTTACTACACTGATACAAAAGGTCTTTGTGCAGGACATAGAAATTGAGTATAACAACGGTAAATGTAAGAAGAGTATCAAGTTTTGAGTGCAAAATAGGTGAATGAATGGGCTCTGCCAGGTATTTCATTGTCATAATTACTCATCAAAGGGCAGTGAACCCTTGGAGTCATCACTGTCGTCATCTAAGGGCACTATGACATAGTTGTAAAGTGTAATACTGCAGAAAAGACTGATATAACCAATTGTTTTAGGAAAGTCCAAAATACTCCACATTGTTAGCACAGATAGTAGCATGTTTAATATGCCCATTTTTTCAAATAACGGTCTGCATGTTGTTTTGCAGAAATTCTTGTAGATGCAATTAAAACAAATTTTGTCTGAAAATTTGAATGTTGAATGTCCAATGTCCAATGTCCAATTTGAATTTTGAATGTCCAAACCAATTCATCTCTTCAACACAAGAGCCACCACACACAGATGGATCCGGCAAATGGGCTTCAAATGTTGTATTCCTCTTATCAAGTTGCTTCTAAACAACAAACAATGTCAGAAGCGTCTTACCTGGGCTAAAGACAAAAAGAACTGGTCTGTTGCTCCAAAGTCCTTTTTTTCTGGAAATAGTCCAACCTTTTCTGGAAAAAGTATTTTCCAGAAAAGGCTGGAACATAGGGTATCTTATAAGAGTGGAGGTAGGAGCACGCAGGTCGATACTGGTACTGTAGGTGAGAGTGTAGCCAGACAACATAGGATGGTGGTTTGTAGGATGACTCTGGCGACAAGAAAAATAAAGAGGACAAAGGCAGAGCAGAGGACAAAGTGGTGGAATCTAGAAAAGAGGAGTATTGTATGATTTCCAGAGTTGAGAAAGGCTCTGGGTGGTCAGGGAGAGCTTCCAGATGACTGAATGACTGAAGCTAATATGATCAGGGAGACAGGTAGGAGAGTACTAGGTGTGTCATCTGGAAGGAAAGTGATAAGGAGGCTGGTGGTGGAATTAGGAAGTGCAGGAGTATATACAGAGAAAGAGGTTAGCAAAGAAGAAGTGGGACACTGAGGGGACTGAAAATAACAGACAGTACAGGGAGATGTAGCGCAAGGTAAAGGTATCAAAGGCCAAACAACGGGGGGCGCATGATGAGTTGTATTCTAGATTGGACAGTAAGGAGGGAGTGAATGATTTATACAGGTTGGCAAAAAGAGAGAGATAGAGATGGAAAGGGCGTAGAGCAGGTTCGGGTGCTTAAGGAAAGATAGGGAAATGTATTGACAGATGCTAGAAGAATAATGGGGAGACGGAAAGAGTACTTTGAAGAGCTGATGAATGAGGAAAATGAAAGAGTGGGAAGGGTTAGAAGAGGTGACTATTGTGGACCACAAAGTAACAGAGATAAGTAAGAGTGAAGTGACTAGAGCATTGAGGGCATACCAGAAGGGAATTCTGGTTAGATTATTCAACAGGATCTTAGAGAGTGAGAAGATGCCTGAGGAATGGAGAAGAAGTGTGAGGGTGCCCATTTTTAAGAATAAGGGAGATATGCAGTGTTGCTGGGGCGACCCCCAAGAACCGCGGTGGGCCCTCCTCGTTCTCTCAGTCCAAGGCCAAGGTCCGGATCTCCTCGTCCATGGTGGATGAGACCTATCGTATCAGAAGTGAGGTCATATTTATGGGAAGCAGAGAGAAACAGAGACAGAGACTGTGTCTGCTTTTCTTCCAGCAGGACTCTGATTTAATGGTAACAGAAAATTGTCTAACAGTTGCCCCCTTTTGTCATAAAATGACAACAAATCTTAATTTCTGTTATATGATGGTTATTGTATAAACAGGTCTGTTTGGTGTGTCACCTTGCATATTGAGCATGGCTAACCCTACAGATTTGTTTAATGTTGTTATTAATTTTCTTCCGATGGGGATTATACAATATCCTTTTACAACAAATGTGAATATAATACCACCAATGGTTGAGGCCCATTGTCAGATTGTCAGATTGTCAGGCCCCAATGGCCAAAAAGTCCACATAGCCAGTTATCTAACGACCTGCTTCCCTGTCCTGCATTGCTAGTTAGTTACTTTGACAAACTGTGCAGTTTATTCATGGCCTGTGTAAAGCTTCCGTTTTCTGCTGTGTTATTAGGAATGAACATAGCACAAACATTCAGTGCGATCTCTGCGTTGCGGTTTAGAAGCAATCATACAGGATTCAGTTCTGGTATCAGGCTGGCAGATGAAGTTGTCTTCTGGGTCTTGATGGTTGTGGTGTTTCTTCGGCATCTTGGTTGTTGGCTTGGACGGTGTTGGAGTTGATGATCTGGATGGCTCCTTGGTCCTTGCTTCTGGGCTGGGTTTCACTCTGGTGGCATGTATCCAGTGGGGTCGACCGTCTGTGAGGACACTCGTTCTGGTGATGGCGATGACCTGTTTCGGTTCCGAATAGGCTGGTTCACTGACTTTCCTTTGATCCTGTCATTCGATCAGGACCCAGTGTCCTGTTGAGGATGAATGTGTTGGTTCTGCAGAAGGTAAAAGTTGAGAGAGAGAGACTTTGGGAGAAACATGGTTAAGAACTTTGAGCAGATTATTAACATAGCTAAGTGCTAAGTTGCGCTTCCTCTAAATCACCTGTTAGTAATTGAGCGCCCATTGACTTTGTGATAATTGGTTATTGGAAGAGGGAGTCATTCTGATGGTAACAACTCAATCCATTTTTGTCCACTGCTCACCATAGCTTTGTTGAGTCTAGATGTAATGGTTCTGTTCGTTCTTTCCACTAGCCCAAAACTCTGAGGGTGGTATGGGATATGTAGGTCCCATTGGGTGTGCATAGCTTTACACATCTCCTGAGTTACTTGTGATACGAAGGCTGGTCCCCTATCACTATTGATACTGGCTGGTATTACAAACCTCTGAATGAATACCTTGTACATAATTTTACAGACAGTTTTAGCATCTTCCCTTGTTGTAGGATAAGCTTCTACCCATTGACTGAATTGACACACTATTACCAGTACATACTTCACTCTTCCTTTTGCTTGCATGTGGGTGAAGGCTTTTTGTAACATCTGGAATGGTTCAGTTGGTTGTGGCAAATGGTCATGAGCTGCTTTCGTTTTGGAGACATTAGTTCTTGCACATCAGACATCTCAATATGTAGTTTTGCACATATGCTGTTACTCCTCGAAAACCAAATTGATTCTGAATAGTCTGTACTACACCCCTGTGTATATGAGAAACACCGTGAAAATGTCGGAAAAGAATAGGAGGTATAGAGGATGGAAGACATGGTCGATCACGATCATCTTGAGCAATGTCCTTATAGTAGAGAAAAGCACCATCATTTTGCCAGTGTTGTATATCCTGGTCTGATGCATACTTTGGCATGTAAATGAAGTCGATGTTATGTGGTTAATACGCTGGACGCATCACCATCGTTAGATGGGTGGAGGTTAGATTTAGGTCTGGGGGATAAGGAAGGTTCGCAGCTGCGTAATTGGCTACTGAGTCAGCAAAGCGATTTCCTAAAGCTTCTCTGGATTTCCCTGGCGAGTTGATTTGACTAAAGCTAATGCTATTGTAGGTATAGAATGTTACTTCCTGGTTCTCGTATAGATCTCATGCACGTTGAGAGCGTGTATTTTGCATTGTTGAGCTGACATGAATGGCAGTGAATAAGCTTTGTGAGTCATGTCAGGTAATTGCGCTATAGCATAGCCACATAGGTTGTTACCGTCAGAGGGTCTAGAGCAAGATCAGTCCACAAATATTTATACTGATTCAGGGATAGGTGTCTGTTTAAGATCTATTCTCTATGAGGATTCGTCATGTATCGTAGTCATAGTTGTGTTCATAATCAACAGCCATTGGGTGTGATGATACTGTATCATTTGGTTTAGTAAAGGAGCTGGATTGGTGGAGGATATGGCATACTTGATTCTCAGATTCTGAGTAGATGTTAGAATAGCTTCACAGCCGCTTCATCTCTGAGCAGTCATGTGTCTTGTAGAAAGATTATTCAGTCTCGTAATTACCTGATGTGCGGTGTATAGGGTCAAATCATGAGATAAGACTATTTTCTGTGCATCTTCTGTCATAATTGCAGCCTCAGCTACAGCACGTAAGCAGGCAGGCATACCTTGAGCCACTACTGGTAAGGTCTTGGAGTAAAATGCAACAGGACGGAAGTTTCTGTCATGTTCTTGAGCGAGGACAGCTGCCGTTGTGAGCCCATTTTCAGTGACGTACAGCAGAATGGCAGTTCATATGCTGGCAGACCCAGTGTAGGAGATTTGGTGAGGGCTTCCTTCAGCGCTTGGAAAGCTTTTGTCATGCTATCAGTCCAGTTGATCGCGTGTTCTTTGCAGGCAGATCGTAAAATGCTGCCATAATATGAACAGTCTGGTATCCATTGGCGGCATTAGTTGACCATACCCAGGAAAGACATAATCCCTTTCCCTGTGTGAGGCTTTTGGCATGATGTAATAGCTGTTACACGCTCAGAGTGCAGGGTTCTTGCAAAATGTGACAGTATGAATCCCAAATATATAACTTCTGGCATACACAATTGTAGCTTGCTCAAGCTAGCCTTAAGTCCCAAGCCTGCTAGGTGGCGTAGGAGAGCAGTTGAGGCTTCTTCACATAAAAGTTTAGAGTCCACTTCTAACAGAAGCTCGTCGACATACTGTATAAGTATGAGTAAGTATCATAATCAGATAATACCTGTCGTACCACCGTGCTCAACGTAGCCTTGTGGAAGTCTAGTCCATGTATACTGATGATTCTTAACGGGAATTCGAATATTGGTTGCGTTTCTGGGTGGACTGGAACAGAAAAGAAGGCTGAGCATAGATGTGTGACTGTGAAACATGTTGCTGATCCTGGAATTGCAGTGAGAATTGATGGCATATCCAGCACCAATGGTGGCAAAGGAATTACAATTTTATTTATTTATTTGTTTTTCACACAAGACTGAATTTACACTAGACCTTAGACACCTCAATGAGAGGGTAATTCCCTTTTTGCCTATAGAGCGTCTTTTCTGCTGATACTTTCTTGGGGGGTAGCGATAGTGAGGTGTGTTGGCAGAACACATGGAAAGGGATGGCTGAGGAGGATTCACCAGAGCTGGATATCCCTTGAAATTCAACATCTGAACATTTTGGAAAATTTCTGAAAATTACCGCTGAGGCTTTATTTCTAAGCCATCTACACAAGTTCTTGATAGACATTGTGTATAAATCCTCTGGAGCCAACACCTTGACCAGTTGATTGCATCCTGGTATCATATTCGACATGCATGTGGTTATGAACAACTGATTAAACTCTGATGGTAGACCTGCCTCATTTTTCCACATCTTTCTGAACTTGTGCACAAACACTTCTCCTGCCTCGTCTGGTTTCTGTGTATATGCGTGTATCGCAGAAAGATCCTGTGAGTCTCTATACAGTTTCATGACAAAGTCCTTGAGACTATCAAAGTCATGTCACTCGAATTTCTATTGATTCTGGTTCAGGAATGTGTGGAAATAGTTCTGTCAAAATCATTCTGAAATCTGGTACTCCCAACAGCATGTAGTATGATGAATTTTGGAGGAAGTCAAAAAAATGTAGATGGTTGTCTCCTAGCATCAGGACACTGTGAAATCAGGTTCATTATTACATTGAAATCAGGCGTTTTCGGCATGACATTTTACACAACCAACAAAAATGGAAATGCCGGTGTGTCTGTTTCTTGAGCACTATCCGCTTCCTCCTTTCCTTTCTTCCACTTTTTCCTTCAAAAGCAATTCTACTTTCCGTTTAAGTGTGGTCAGGGGCATTGGGAGAGGTGTTCTAGATCCATGGAGTTCTTAGAAAAGATCTTCATGGTCTTTACACATCAATAGGTGTTCCTTCAGTGTTTTAGCTGGAGTTCCCCCGTTAAACTTCCTAACAATTCAGACTCCTGTTCCCTATGCCATCTACTTGCTTTCCTGTCATGTGCGAACTTTGCTACTGCCTTGCTGGTTATCTGCTCTGACTCATTTGTCTCATCCTCTGCTTGGAGATCTGGATTGAGTTTCTCTGGCCTCAGCTGCCCTCCGCGGTTCTTGATAGCTGCACATATTTCCTCATTTGTCTCATCATCATTCTACCTCTCTATGTCCTTCCTGATTGCTGGGGCTAGTATAAAACCCTTATTCTGCTCATATACACCTGCACATTTCCTCCATGTCCTTTCACATTCCGTCATGTAACCATAATTACTTTTTTTTTTACATCCCTTTTAATTCTTTTAGTTTGTGACAGTTTTCAACTGATTCATGTGATGATCTGTAAATGATCCCTCAAGTGGGAATGGGTTGATCCATTCTCCTTCATTTCTCAGTTTGTTAATTACACAATATACAGAATGGGTTGGTATAGTATGAACTACAAATTCTTGCCACATATTGTTTTGGAGTTTCACCATGTCGAGGCACCGGTGAAATTGTGACTCCCTCTGATTTATCCGCAATTTTTGAAACATCAGTCGATGTTTTGCAAATTATCGGTTTGTCAATTACGTCTGGTTTTGCTTTGTTCCTGTCTCATGGTTGTCGGTCAAGTGGGTTAAGCAATACTTAGTACTCATCCACCACCTGGAGCAACTCTCCAAGGAGTAACTTCTCCTTAGCAGATCCTTGTCTGCCAATAACTATGGTAGGCAACTCTATTCTGGTTTCTAAAACTGTTTAGTGGCAAGTCACACTAAACGTGGCCTAAATTAAGCAAAGCCTTCCGAGCAACTCTCGGAAGTATCTTACTGTAGGCAACTCTATACAGTTTTCCCCAATGTAGTGCGGAGATCACCAAGCCAAGCTACCTATTGATCCAATCCGTACAGAATGAGCTGCAATGTTTACCTTAACATTGCTTATCCAACTTCTGACAACAAATTGTTTAGGAAGATCTTGAGGCAAGGTAGTGGTGGCAACTACCAAGAACCGCGGTGGGCCCTCCTCGTCCTCTCAGTCCAAGGCCAGGGTCCGGATCTCCTTGCTGATGGTGGATGAGGCCTATCATATCAGAGGTTATGTCGTATATGCGGGGAGTGGAGAGAAACAGTGACAGAGACTGTGTCTAATTTCTTCCAGCAGGACACCGATTTATTGTTTATAGGAGCCCCATTTATACAAAGAGTGAACAATACAGGCTTTGATAAGTATGCTGCTGACAAAACAGGTGTCGAAACAGGCAGAAATGGAATGTGAGACAGTAACTATCTTCAAGGCCTTTGCAGGACCTTTAGAGCATCAATGGGATTGTGTCTCATGGGAAAGAAATGGAAAAAATACAGAAATGGGTGAAAAGAGAAAAATACAATTTCCTGTTACTATTCTATTTCTAAGATTCCATGTATTTTTTTTTTACTTCTCTTTGATAGATACCCCCCTTTCTGTACTTTTCCTTTTTTTTCATGTGAGACATAAGCCCATTGATGCTCTCACGGTCATGTAACAGCCTTGAAGATAGCCACTGTCTCCCATCCCATTTTTATCTGTGTCCACACCTGTTTTGTGGGCTACATCATACTTCTCAATGCCTGTATTGTTTAAACTTTTGCATAAGAAAGGCTCACTATAACCAATAAAGCAGAGTCCTTCTGGAGGAAAAGCAGATACAGTCTGTGTTTCTCTCCGCTCCCTGTATACGAACTAACCTCTGATACAATAGGGCTCATCTGCCATCATCTCGGAGATCCGGACCCTGGCCTTGGACTGAGGGGACTAGGAGGACCAACCGAGGTTCCCGGTAGTCACCACAACGATCTCGCCTCAAGACCTTAACATAAAATACAGAGAAATCTTCAGAAAATGTAATGGTAACAGAAATTGTCTAACAGTGAGGTGTGAGAATATACCTTTAATCATCCCACAGTGGGGAAATTTCAATTTCACTCACAGCAGAAAGTGGATAGTGCTGCAGAGGTGGTTAATAATAATGTGTCGCAGTAAGATGTTGAAGAATATACATACATTTCACATACATTTTCTTTGGAAGGAGATTCCCCATTACACGTCTTGGGCAATTCCAGCCATTTAGTGATCTCTCCTGTCTCTTATCCCCTGCTGATAATAGTTTCCTGTTCTTAATGTCACATCTTCACCACTTGGTTATTTTGTTCCTTTGTCTCTGACCTTGTCTGTGAGCCATCTCTGTCTCCTACAGAGTTTACCCTCCTGTGAAAAGACAGTTACCTTCTGCTCATGACTGACTAGAATATACATCCATGATACAATCTTTTCATGAACTGTCATTCACCACCCCTGGGAATGGGTTAATATGTTCTCTGGCCGTTCAGTCTCGGCAGTCTTGGTTGGCCACTGGTCCTGGACCGACTTCTTCTAAAGTTCCTTCCCTGGGTCAAGTATGCTCATAATTCAGACGTCTCCGCTGCCACTGGCCTGTCCCCCTTCGAAATCTCCCTGGGCTAACAAGCACCACTCTTCCCCGCAGACGAGAATTCTATTTTAGTTACTTCAGTCTGCCATCACGTCTGTCGCTGCAAACGCATCTGGTCTGATGCCCTGGCCGCGTTACAATGCACCTCTAGACAGAACAGCCGCTTTGCTGACCGGAGCAATCCCTGCCCCCATCTATTCCACTGGGCAGAAGGTTTTGGCTATCATCTCACGACAAGTTTGTCTCCAGGGAGTTAACCCCTAGATTCATTGGTCTGTACGAAATAGATTCTGTAATCAGTCCCACTGCAGTCCACCTCCTAACCTCTGCGTCCACCAAACCTTCCATGTGTCCCAAGTCAAACCTGTCCTTGCCAGCACCTTGTGCCTCCTTCCGAGCCCTCTCCGTCCGCCCGGGATGTTGGGGGGCACCCTGCGTACGTTATCCGACGGATTGTTGACTCCCACCGCCAGGGCAGGGGATGGCAGTATCTTGTAGATTGGAAACGCCTTACCTTCAGAGTGTTCATGCATCAGGGTCTAATTCCTGCATTTAACGTGGCCGATAAATCTGGCCAGTCTGACCCAGCAGACACTCTCAGGAGGGCCCTTGCTGAGCACAGCCCAGTGATCTCCTCTCATGACGCCGCTCTGAGGTCCCTCAATGAACAACAGGAGATCACCAACCAGCGCCTGGCTCAGCTTACCCAGCTGCTACTTAGTTTTCAGACTGATCCATCGCCTCCAACTGCAGAGGCCCCCTCTGCTCCACCAGTCTCCCAGGCCCTCTCCAACTCCAGAGGGGTTAGCTCCCCCATTCCGTAGAAATTCTCGGGAGATGATGTGGGAGTTTCCTTTTCCAACGCACTCTGGTTTTCAGTCGTTCACCAGAGTGCTTCTCCCACAACGATGCTAAAATCTCATTTGTCCTCAGACTTCTCACTGACCAAGCCTTAAGATGGGCTGAGGCCCGATTCCAGGACCATACCGGCTTTGGGTGGACCTTTAGAGAATTCGAGGAATTCAAGAAAATCTTCGAAGATTCTGACCACACCGCCCGGTCCAGAAATCTCTGGGTGATGAAATTGGGTCAGAGAAACTGTCTGAGCTCTCAATCGAAATTAGAAAGCTTGTGACTACATCTGGATGGACCCCCCCCCCCCCCCCCCCCCCCCCGCAGGACCTTTTTTTTTTTTTCTTACCTCCCCCCCCCATGCAAACCCCCCCCCCCCCCCCTGGCGGCCACCACACAATCGATCTT